>CM065391.1:21787500-21925000 GCA_033060915.1 Euryodendron excelsum
TTTCTTCAACCTTTTGGGCATGTTGCTTTTGTGTGAGCTCATGTGTCATTAGAGAGCCTAAGAGTTCTTCCAAAGGCAGGGTGTTGAGGTCCTTGACTTCTTGGATTGCTATGACTTTAGCCTCCCAAGCCTTTGGCCAAGACCTTAGAATCTTCCTTACCTGCTCATTGTTAGGATACACCTTTCTAAGAGATTTTAAACCATTTATAATATCGGTGAACCTAGTGAACATTTCGGTGATGGATTCATCAGGTTTCATTTTGAACAATTCATAACTATGTACCAATATATTGATTTTAAATTCCTTAACTTGATTGGTACCTTCATGTGTGACTTCTAATATATCTCATATTTCTTTGGTTGATTCACAAGTGAAAATACGATTAAATTCATTGGGATTAAGTGCATAATATAGAATATTCATAGCTTTAGCATTAGATTGTAGTATTTTCAAAGCATCTTCATCCCATTCAGATTTTGGTTTAGGGATATCAGTTATATCCACTCTAGTTGTAGGTGTTTTGGGACCATTTACTATAAGTCTCCATAATTCATAATTAACCGATTGGATATAAATTCTCATTCTATTTTTTCAATAATTGTAATTGGTGCCATTGAACATAGGTGGTCTATTAGTGGATTGACCCTCACCAAGAGAGCTTCCAAAATTGGTTATCATGGATCTATTTGTAGGATGTTAAGCCTTAAGAACACGAATACTAGCTCTGGTACCAATTGTTAGCCCAAAAGGAACCCAAGAGGGGGGGTGAATTAGGTTTTTCGAATATTAATAGCAATTAAGATTAATTAAAATTAATCTAAGCAATGTAACAGTGATCAAATTATAAGAAATGCAATGTAATCAAAAGGAGAAGAGAAAACAGAGCAATCGAATGAACATAGAGATTTACTGAGGTTCAACTACAAACCGTGGTCTACGTCCTCACCCCAAGACCGCCTTGAAGTCTTCTTCCACTATGTAATCTCCAATTACAAATGGGATACTGATTGAAAAAGTGCTCAGCTCACTATACACAAGAACTCCTTACCGAGTTCTTCAGCTACCAAGTGGTTTTGTCCAAGCTTCACTTAAACTTACAAGAGTTTTTCTTTCTCAAGAAAACTCTCAAACTCTCACTTACAAGTGTATATGAATATACAAGTAACTAACAAACTCTCTAACAAGAGTAGATTTTACAATCAAAGTTCACAAGTGAAGACAGGAAGAATATTCAAGAATTTCAGTTGATCAGTCAGTGATTCTTGTTTTTTGTCTCTCTTTCATATTATAAATGCATTTGGAAGCTTGTATATAAACCCCTGTATTGATTTCATCCGTTGGAGGTTGTTGGGGTTCATTTAATGCACATCTAGTCTGTTATAACGTTAAAAAAACTAGCCCTTATATTCCAAGAGTCGGCTCCAGGCTTGTAGAGTCGACACTTTCTGCTTCTGCATTTACTATATGTTGTTCACTGTCTCCATGAGTTCGCTCTTCATAACAATGAGTCGGCTCCTTATTCATTCTGTTTTCACGTTTTTGCTTCTATCGTCATAAGGTGACTCTTCATCTTCCAGAGTCGGCTCTTTGTATATTTAGTCTTCAAGCTTTTGCTTCTGTGTTCATGAGGCGACTCCTCATTTCCATGAGTCCGCTCATTGATCATTTTGTCTTCAAGCCTTTTGCTTCTATATTCATAAGGTGACTCTTCATTTTCATGAGTCCGCTCATTGATCATTTTGTCTTCAAGCCTTTTGCTTCTGTATTCATGAGGTGACTCTTCATTTCCATGAGTTCGCTCATTACCCAGAAATCTGCTTTCTGACTTCTAATGATCCAGCTCATTTTAGCAGCAGTATAAGATCTTCAAGGAGTATCTTTTTGGGGTATGATGATCAATTAAACTCTTTTAACTCATCAAAGTTAACGTCTATTCAATTTGGATTGAATCAATCATTTGACATTCATCTTCTCTTGACTCTCAAGCAGTCAGAGTTTCATTAGATCAATGTTGATCTTTTCTTCTTCAGTTGCAAAGCTTCCTCTTTCACTATTTCTTTCAGTGCCGAGCTTGACAATGCTTCATTGCTGATTTCTTCTCTTTACTAACAATTATTTTTTCTTCTTTAAAATCACTTCAATGAGACTTTTACAAGCTTGATGAAATCTCTTCATACATCTAGTCTTCATTGATTCTTTATATTGTAGAAGAATTCTTCACTCGTATTCCATGTAGAGATCAGACAATCATTGTGAGTCTTCTTCTCAAGCAACTTCAATCACACAATCTAGAATTGATCTTTACATTCTAGATGAAGTCTTCAATCTATCTTGAGTGTAAGTCAGTTTCACTGAATCTATGCATAATTGATGAAAACTTTGTTTGAACACTTTCAATCTTTTTTAATGTAAAACATTTGTTTGAAGTAGAAATAGGTGTCAATTCTTTGTTTGGTTCATTGCATAGCTCTTAGAATACTTTGCTTGATCTTGAACTTGTTTTGCATTCATCTTGACATGTATTAGACTTAAGATTGAACTTTATTTCTAAATTATAAACTTTATTAATCTGCATACTAAGCAAATGTATTAGTAAAATAACACAAGATTTAGTTATCATCAAAATCAATATAAGGTCAACCTTGAGTCAATAAGAGCTAGAAAAAAAGGCAATAGAGATTTATGTAGGAGCTTCCAATTATTTATGAAGTCATTTTTTTTCTAAGCTAAATCTTTTCATTGCAATAAGTAGCTAGTTTTTTTTTGTTGAGCCAATTATGAAGATTATCCGAGGACCTTAGGATATCAACGAAGGTAATTGGGTTTTCATTATTTATCTTTAAAATCTTTCAATTCTTAATAATTAAATCATAGATATTTGAGAAAACTTAGATTCTTGACTAAGTTTAGTAATTTCTATACACAAATCTTAGTTTAGCATAGTTATTCTACAAATCAATGGTATGAATGTATGACTTTAATTTTATTATTCTAGATTTAATTATTATTGAGTTTTTTTTTTAATGATTAAATCTTTTGAATCAAAGACTCAAGACAAAACTAATTATTTGAGTTACAAAACCTCCGTTGAAATTTTAAGTGAATCGGGTGATTAGATCAATTGGATTCAAAACCGTTTTATTAAGTTTAATTTAAAGTTTAGTTCAACAATCATCAAACTTTTCAAAACAAACTATTTTATTTTAGTTACTATTTGATTTTTTTTTCACCAACTGTCCAGATCTCATCGGTACTGTTCATGGTAAAATTCAAACAGGCTGGTTTAGGTTCTAACTGAAGCCATTACAATGCTACGATGTTTAGCATTGCTTAATCGGTATCTAAATTTTCACCATGGGTAAATTCTAACACCAAGTTTGCATGTTTGGATAATTGTTCACTGTGGTTCGACCCCGATCTTATCGGGTCATTATTGAATACTACTTCGCTGCATCTGCTTTTGGGTGTATTAAGTAGATCAAGTAAATTTTTTGAGCCGTTGCTGGGGAACGGTAGTAAGGAATTAAAACTGGTAAAAAATAAAATAAAAAAAAATTGAAAAGAATAAAAAATTCAAAACTTATGAAAAATAAATTAAAATTTAAAAATTCAAAAAATTCAAAATTTCAAAAAAAATCCTTTGCAATTGACTTAAGGAGGACAATTGGACTTCAAATCATTTACCTTTGCTCTGGAGTAAGAACATGGACATTTATTTCCCTACGTTAGCGAAGTAGTTAGACTGTATATATCTAACTATCTAATATTTTTCTTTTAAGTGGATAACCCCTAAAGTTACCATTGCTAACATTTTACTTTCCATACTTTAATTTCAGTCTTATACATTTAGTTATTTTTCTTTCTTTGGTTTACCTTTGAGTTGACTCACCGCCTATTCAGGTTGGCTCCGCTCGATATAGTGACCGTATCGTTTTATTTTTAATTCTTATTTTTAGTATTTCTTTTTATCTGTTTATTGTGGATAACCTTATTTCGGGTTGATTCACTACCTATTTAGGTTGGCATCACTCACTAAGATTACCATAACATGTTACAATGAACTAACTTTTTATTTCTTCTGTTATTTTTGTTGTACAGGTTTTTAGTTTACTGTTGTCCTATTTTATTTTTGTTGTTTATTTAATTTTGTAGCTGGTTTCTCTTTAGTTGGGGGGTACCCACCCCTTTTTTTATTGGTTTTTATTTTTCATTATTTATTTTATTTTGTGTGTTTATTTATTTTGTGAGTTTTTGTGACTAGTAGACATCAAAGTGAGCCATCGACTAATATCAAAGAATTAGATGGTTTACCAATATATTATTAAAGGACAAGTAAATGTTGAGGTATTGAGATGTCTTAGAATCACCAAAACGGTTGATTATCTTGGTTTTGATGTTAAAAGTCTAGCTCGACTTTATAATGATTAGTCTTCTTAGGGTGTGTTAGGTTTAAGTATCTTATTTGTATTATAAATATGACTAACATTTATTTTGCAGATGTTTTATATTTTTTACAAAAAAAATAAAAAAAACAAAAAATAAAAACATGCGCAAGGCCAAGAAGTGTACAATTTGAATGCACTTGAGATCTACAAAAGAGGTTTGCGTATATTTTATAATTTTATATAGCTTTATGTTAAATGAAAATTTGAATTTTGAGAATTTGTTTAAACATATTTTTATTCACCTTAGCAAAATTTTTGTTTTATCCTTTCTTTTTAATATAATTGCAAAATTTTATCTTAATACATATAAAGAGGCTATTTTACATTACTTATTATCATATCATGATAAGTTTAATATTTTTATATATTATACAATCATCCTTACAAAAGTGAAGATCTTTTACTAAGTGAACTTTAAAACCAATCACGCCTTTCAAAGTGTTTACATTTATTCTTGATGAATTTCTTCTACATCACTCTTTCAACAGCTCCATTATACTTGTATTTAACGTAATTGTTTGAATTGCTATGGTAATTGAATATGTTGAATTCTTATAACCTTGAACTGTTGTGCACTTTAAAAAATGAATCGATGCAATCTTTGATTTTTTAAGCCACAGATTTTCTTGTTGACATAATTCCCTTAAAACCATCTTTAAACCTATTTCTTTCTCTCTTGCTATATATATTATTACTAAAGTTTCGTCCCTAAATACGAAAACATAAGTATCTTCACTTGTGTAAGTTAAATTGAAAAAGGGGGTAATCTACTTGCAATATGAAAAAAAATAATAAATTTAACAACGAAGGAAAGAAAAGAAAAAAGGAAAGAAATCCTATCTAATCAAATGAAATAAGAAAATTGAAGGTGTGTATTCATTGATCAATTCATACCTTGATTACACATGTTTTGAGCTTTTTATAATTTATTTTTCCCTACCTTATACCTCATGGCCAAGTTCCAAGTTGAACAAAATACTCGAGAATTTGATGTGTACATTGTTTGTTCATTCATTTCATAGAGAATTCACTTATTAGTTACTTGTGTAATTTTAACATTAAGTATTATTTCATGTAGTTATGCGAAGTCGTCTCTCACTTTATATATTCACGTCATTTCTTTGTGACTGCTTTTATTTATTTATTTTACATTACATTTACTCTTTTGTAAGGAAAACCGGTATGAGATGCTATATTCTTCTTTCTGAAAGAATATCCAGTAAAATTGAATCAAATCTTAATAAATGTATCTGTATTTTTATGTTGTAATACTTTTCTTATCATGTAATGATTCACACACAAAAACTTTTTATATACTGTTCTAAGACATTATCTTGTTTATGTATTAAAGAGTAGGATGGACAGAACATGCTTGTATTTTAATACATGCTATACTTTATCCTCAAAATCCTCAGTTGTAGGTCCATTTTGATGTTTGTGGGTACCATCACTGGAAAACCTTACAAAACACCACTCATCCACTAGGAGTAATCTAGGGGTTGAAAGGCTTGGTGTATATGCTAAATGCACTTATGATCCTTATAAAAGTGAAACATATCTTTTTAAGTATATTTATTTATTTTGGTAGGGGCTAACGAAAAGCAAGTTGGGGGGTGTGATTACATTGTAAAAATGTAATTACAAGTTCCTAATTTGTGTTTTTTAGCATTAAAATAATTATAAATAGTTTTAATTAATTTTTTTTAATTCTAATAAATTTTGTTGTGTATTTTATAAACTTTTAGATAAAAGAGAGAGCAAACTCAAATGGAAAGAAAAAAGTCTTCATTGATTGGAGTCCACCCATATAGGCAAATATCTATTTTCCAATAGCTCCACCAAAACAAGTAAGACATGTTTTTACTTTTGGATAAAATAAGGCAACTCACATGACAATTGACATGAAAATATGACAACTCACGTAGAAATTTACATGGAAATATGACAATTAATATGGAAAGAAGACAATTGACATGGAAATAAGACAAAAAAAATTAATAATTAAAAAAAAAATAATACATCATTGTAGGGAATGAATGGTTTTATCTTGTGATTCTATAAATAGCAATACCAAGAGTGAAGAGGGAGAGAGTTAGAGAGGAGGCCAGAGAGAGATATATGTAGGAGTTTCTAATTATTTATGAAATCTTTTTTTTTTTTTTTCAAACTAAGTTTTTTCATTGCAATGAGTAGATTGTTTTTTTTTAGAACCAACTGTGAAGGTCATTCGAGGATCTTATAATATCCATAGAGGTAATTGGGTTTTCATTGTTTATCTTTAAAATATTTCAATTCTTGATAATTAAATTCTAGTTTAAAAAAAAAACTTAAATTATAGACTAAGTTTGGTAATTTCTCTAAATAAATCTTAGTTTGGTAATTGGTAATTTCTATACATAAATCTTAGTTTGGTATAATTATTGTACAAATCGATTGTATGAATCTATAACTTTAATTTTATTATTCTAGATTTAATTATTATTAAATTTTTATTTTAATAGTTTTAATAGTTATTGCACAAACTTAGATTTTTGTTTTGTATGTTTGGATAACTGTTTACTGTGGTTCAACCCTGATTTTATTAGATTATTATTAAATACTACTTAGCCGCACTTGTTCTTGGATGTATTAAGTAGATCAAGTCACTCCACTTCTTTAAAAACTTACGGTTGGAATTTCTTTTTCAGGGTTTTAACTTATAATCAACCACTAGTATAGTTACATTTGCTAAAATTAATCAGATCCTCAGCTTACTACTCCTGTAATCCCTTGCTCTAGTTTTCGGTATAACTATGACTCTTCATCGTAAGTTAGTGATTTCATCCTCAATCACTCAGAAAAATCAAGTTGTTTTCTGTTTAGCAAATCTGGAATAAGGAAGCAAGGCTCAATAGTGTGGCCCTTTCTTCTACATAAATTGCAAAAATCATATTTTAAATTTGAAGAGAATCGGCGATGTCCACGCCCTAGAAACTCGGTATCTTAGTTGGGCCTTCATCCGGGTTGGTGGGGTCACAGGACGGGAGAAAGAAATTTTTTGATTTTGTAACTCATTATCATTGGACCAAAAAATAAAAAATAAATTAAAAAATAAAAGAAGCATAATCGAGACCTGCCACTATCTGGCGTATATTTTATAAAAAAAACTAGGCAAATGTTATCGCTTACATTCATCCTTTGCTTTCATCAAAGAGGTAGATATGTCTATTCCTTTCCACTTAGTTTTTTCCTTATCAAATTCAAAATGGTTGGAATCAATTTGTTTTAAAAAATTTTAATTTAATTTTTTGAGTTGTCATGGTGGAATCAAATTGATTATGAGAGAAGTTTGATGAGATTGTGTGATTGTGACTTCACTTCTGTACTTAAATTATTGTGATGCTAGCTAGCAGTCAATCATTTATATATTGGATCATATAAATGATTGAAAACTAACATCTAGTTACCACTTTGGGGAGAAATCATAGCATAACTCTGACAAGGAACAGATATTTGACATTTGGGGTGAAAAGATTTTCAAAAGTAAAACGAAAGAATTACAAATGCGTTTATTTGCCGTCCGTATTTTTTTTCTGCTGGCACAAGCTTTCCCGGTGTTTTATTGGAATTTTACTGAGTTTTTTTTTGTTGTTGTAGTGTTTGTGTAATTGTATATGTCAATCAATCCATTTATAAAAAGTACTTTCTCTTGGGGTTTTGAGCACATGAATTTTGTGGGTTAAAGCAAGATTTATTGTTTCCTGAACAAATAATGTACCAATTCATTTACGTAGAAATTCGGAATGGGCAAGAGCTCTTTTTTAATTTTTCAAACAATAATATCATCTTGTTCTGAATTAACAACAAGAATGGAGCAACATTATTCATACATCATCATGTTCTTATAGTACTTGCTATTAAAAAAAAAAAAAAACATAACTTAGTCATTTGACATTACATGTCCATCTGAAATCATAACATAAACGCAATATTGAGCGTGACCATTGGTGGACGCAGGAGAGGGTTGGCGGAGACCACGATCTCCTAAACTTTTAAAATTCTCATTATTTCTTATATTTAAATTATAATGTATTAGCCCCGCCTAAAATTCAAAAATTCTACCTTAGCCTCTACAAAGTTTAAATTTTTTTTACCTTCGCCCCCTTTCAACAAAAAATTTGCATTCCCCACTGAGTGTGATCAAAAGATTATCTGGGTCGCGTGTAAAATTGTGATTGATAACTGAATAACTACAATTCATGTAATGTTAATATGACTATACTGCAAACTACAAGTAGTTTGGACAAATAGAACTGCTACTTGTCATGAATGTTAATGCTCTGAAATTATGTTAATTTTGTAGACAGAGCCCAAAATATATTATGTTTGATAATCTGTTGATCATTTAATAAGATAATAAGGCAAGATAACGTTTAAGACAATATTTGAGTTGCTACTGCGAAACCCAATACAATAAAATTTTGTAACAACGCTAGTAGGTGTTTATTAATTCACTCTCATATTTGGTGGCTCTAGCTATCTGACAATCAACACAAGTACAAAACATAAACACACACACACATATAGATATATATATATATGTATATATAGGCACTCTCGCTAGCCTTGGAGCAACAACTGCCAACGAATGAAATGCATTAAGACAAATGCAGTAGTTTCAACACTGCTAATCAGTAGAACCAACGTAAGGAGCAAAGAAACACATCACTGGTAGTACAACGTCGGCCAAACAAGACAATGCATCTCAGGTCATCAGCCTTAAATACTTCACTGGGGAAGCTTGTTCAGCTTACAAAACACATAATCTTTGTACTTCTTGGTCTTATATTTTGGTGGATTGTCGTCGTCTACAAGACTTGGAATCGGCCCAAGTTCAAGCTCTTCCGGGGGTTCTATGAACACCGGCCACGACATTCTTGTTCTATCCTTGTTCACTGTTGATCTATGAAACACAGACTTGTATTTTCCATTGCTTAATATCTGTAAAAAGCATAGAGTTGCAGATCCGAGTCATCTTGTTGACTAGTATAGACCCAACTAAAAGTCCTAAACATATATAGTCCCAGCAGTCTACATCACGACTATGAGAAATTTACCAGTTAAGTTACTTAATTGACACTTTTTACGTGCGTTCAAAGAAAAATACTATTATTTCAGAAAACTTGTACAAATTTGTACTGATTTCCTGGTTGTATAGCACTACACGCGTGTAGAACAGTGAAAGAAATACCTCAATTTGGTCACCGATATGGACGATGAGGGCATTAGGGATGTACTTGACATCGTACCAGTGGTCATCTTTGAAGACCTGGAGACCTGGGACTTCATTTGGCACAAGAATGGTGAAGGTGGACATGTCGGTGTGAGCCGCCACCCCAAGGGCCAGGTCAGGCCGAGGGCATGGTGGGTAATAGTTGATCTTCATAAGGTACACCAACTCGTCGCCGCCCACAGCCTCCTTGAACACATGCCCTTCGAGCCCAAGCCCTAGTGACAGCCACTTGAACAACTTGTCCGCCACCGCACGCAACTTCTCGACGTACACCTCGTTGGCTTCCCTATGTCATAAAAAAGCACTGCATTTAGGGCACACTAATGATAGACATGGCGGAGAACGATATATAAAAAAGGTAAAGCTTGTTGACGTAAGTTATATAAATGGTAGATGTTATAAGTCAATTGCAAATACCAACAATGTTGGAAAATTTTCGTTCCAGTAATTGGCATGAAGATGCAATAATTGGTAGATATTACAAGTCAATTGCAAATGCAAACATCTTGGAAATTACAATAATTTGAACGAAGGATAAAAATGTAATTGGAATGAAAATCTTCATTCTATCAATCGATAGATTAGATGAGGTCATATCTGATATGTTACAAAAATTATGTCTTTTTATCGTAAATTTTATTTCCTTATATACAAACTTATTTAATTTTCAAATAAGTTTTATGTGAATCCCTTTATTTTTATTGTAATTGATGTTTCCACTCCTTAGTCATTGGAATGGAGGGAAGTTACAAAATACTATTTCTCTAAAAAAAATTTATGCAAAAAATCCTATTAGAATAACGTGATCATGATATTTTTATAATGAGTAATGCTATACAATAAAAAAATTCAAATATAATGTATTATCAGAATAATATGATTGAATGAAAATCATTCACTTTAAAACAAAATATCCATAATGATGGTTTTTAATTACAAAAATAGTAATGTCATAATTTTGGTGCTATTTTTTGTACAATTTTTTGTTTTGAAAAAGTAGCATTTTCTTTTTTATAATTAAGAGATCTCATGATAGATATTTTTTTTTAAAGTGAAAAGTTTTTATTCAACCACATTATTGTATATAAAAATTTTATATGAATTTTGTAATTGTATAATGAAGAATATATTAGAAACTTCAATTGCATCGTCAACACAATAATGGAAAATGCTATTTTTTCAGAAATTTATTTTTATATAGAAAATCTATCAAAATGATATGACAGTGATGTTAATGTAATTAACTGTCATCATGATGAGTGTTTTATTTTAAAGTAAATGACTCTTGTTTATCCACATTATTTTGATATAAATTCTGTAAGAATTTTTTCTATTTGTGTAGTGCAAAATAATTGGTTCCAAGCCCACAAACAAAATATTGTAAACTTAATTGAATCGTGGTACGGGACCAATACCTGAGCCGGCACGGACAAGTAGGGAAAAACAGAATTCATTAATTACGTTGCGATGAATTATAAAGGAGCTCTTGAGGTTTCTCACAATTCCAAAAATATTTCTTTAACTTTCAAAATAACATTTACACCCCTATAATAAAATTATCGAATGACAAATGCTAATGGAGCATGTACTTTTATTTTTTTTTCCTTATCTTTATATTTGAAGATTAATATTGTGGTTAAGAAGTGAAAGTGCTAAAAAAAAAATAATGACAAACTTTATAATCCTATTATTGATATTTTAGGCATACCTTCTGTTTTATATCAATATTTTCTATCAATGTGTTAAAATAGCTCTTTTCTTACATATTGTCAAATAAAACAGAAAGTGTCAATGTCGTTTCAAAAACCTTTTGAATTGTTTATATAATTGTCAGAACCTTGAACAATAAAGCGTAATTAGCAAAAAACCATTTCTACAATCATACATCACGTGATGTGGATCAGTGCTGTCCTTTCATTTCCAAAGTCGGAGAAGTCTTGGCGCAAAACATATCACATAAATTACATGACTAGGTATTATAGTATTTAATTTAATAATATTGATAGCAACAATAGCAAAAAACTTATAAGATGGATTTTTTTGTTTAAATTTTAAAGTTTAGGAATCAATTAAGTTAAAAATGTAAAATTATCTTTCAATATGCTTATTTATCATTTAATGATACATCAAGTCTCTCCAATTTAAAATTTAAAATTTAAAACCCCATTCAAGATAGAAACACAGCATACTTTTTCACAAAATGAAACATAAAACGATCCATGAGCAACCACAGTTATGTTCTCAATCATAAAACATAAAACAATTGAATTTTTGCTGTTGTCAAATCGTGTAACTATTACTACATTTTCTATTACTTTTATTTTAAATTCGAAAATAGAATCTATCATTATACACAATTGTGCTAGACAAATTTCTTTGAAAAAATCAATTTTGATCTCAAGATCATCAAGCATTTAATTCTTCAAACATTTTTTTAAAAATATTTTTGAGAGCATTCTGACAGTCAAATGTATAAAGTCATATTGTCCATAATTCTAAATAATAATATTTTTTTGTATATATTATCTCTACGATAACACTTATCAAATAGTATTTTCATATTTTTCAAAATATTAGATTGCAATGGCCAAGAAAATGTCGACAATACATGACCGCATGGATAATGACTATCGCAAAGCCTTTCCCAAGTGCTTAAAGCACTACTTCATTAAAATAACAACCATAAAGGTTTTTTTTTTTTTTTTTGTCAATCATTAAGAAAATAATTACATCATAAGCAACATATTAGACTGAACACTTATTTCTCTAAGAAAATCCAATAATAAGCTAATATTTACACATAAACTATAATATAAATCCACCACTAGCCGGACTCAAACTCAAAATCTTGACAATTGAGGTATTAAGGCAGCCAATCAGATGCTCCCGAATCATATAAAAATTTGCTTGGCAATAGATCTTGTCTGCATTATGTTGAGCAATGATCTAGTAAACTATTTAAAGCAAAAAACCTCTAATCACATAGAAAAGTTAAGTAGAAAACTCTCTCAAAATGATATGAAAATTATAGTTTTGCAATTCATAGTATAACATATATTATTTTAGGGTAATTGACCCTCATTTTGCCATAACATACTTTATTAAAAAGTTGTATTTTTTTCGTTAAATGGCTTTAACTCATTCAAACCTCTTGAAGCTTATCATTTCGGGTTAAAAAAACAAAGAATTAGGAGCAGCCTATATTTGGTAATCAGGACGGAATACCTGTAAGAAGGAGGGTTCTTAGGCCAGAACCGGTAGTTAATAACAGAAGGAGGCCATGTCTTATGGAACAAGTGATCAACCCATCCTTTCTTGCCTTCCACTTCCTTTTGCAGCTTTGTGCCATAGCCTTCCATACTTTTGGAGTTAGGAGGCTTGGCATAAAGCTCCTTCTCTTCTTGTGGCAGCTCAAAGAACTGCTTCCCAACTTTCTGCAAGTTGCCTATAACTTCGTCTGGAATGCCATGGTTGACAACTTGGAATATACCCCACTCGCAGCATGCCTCAACAACCAGCCGGACGATGTTCTCGTCGTCCGGATTGCTCAAATTGATCACTGGCACTTCCAGGATCTTGTCGGGGAAAGTAGTGATTGCAGGTTGCTCATTCTCCGACCTAATGAACTCGGCTGGTATAGTGTCCATGCACTTGGACACAGAAGCTATGGCCTGCACTCTCTCCACCTCCATTTTTTTCCCTTCACGCTCCTAGGGCAATGTCAAGGCTTTCCAAGGTTTTCTAGTCTCTCCCTCTATCAATGTGTGTGCACTACAACCACCCTATACCCCTTTTATAAAGGCTTTGCTAAAACAACTTCCACGGAAAAACGTTATTGTTTATTTAATAGTCTAGTCATTTTATTAGAAATTTAGGTTGCTTATATAAATAGTTACCACGTGTTACTATTTAATAGAGATGATTACTAAAAACTCTATATTAACTAACCATTACACTTTCTTCCTAAGCTAGAGTTACTATTTTTCTTTTCATTGCATTTTCATCACTATTATACAAACAAATGGCTCTCGGCTCTCGCATGTATTAATGCATGTCCCAACATCTTATATTTAGTAGTGAGGAAAATACAATAAGAAGAGACATTGTTTGTAGAATTTTCATTTTCTTAAATGGCTGTGACAAACTTCACATAAAAGGATAAGATTGTTATGTAGAAAAGTAATAAGAAATGAGTTTATTTATAACATTACACTCTTACATTAATAAATTATTAGATGCAAAGACGATAATATATTTAGACAATAGAAGGTCATGGTCCTCGGACTTCAATGAAACTTTGTAGTAATTATATAAATTTTAAATATTTATGATAAAAATTTTTGTATTATGCCACTCAAAATTCACAAAAATTGACCTCACCCAATTTTTACCCAGAACTCTTTCAACAAAATTTTTTGTTTCGTCTCTGGTCAACAGGGGATAGACTGTTAGCTGATTTACATAGGACAGTGGCCGACGTGGCGGAATGTGTTTCACAGGATAGCTCCTACCAACCATCAGGTCATCAGTCAATGCTATTAACTTGGATATATCTCTCTGTATCTATAATCATTAGGTGGGGAAACTGCCACGCCTCTGCGTACTACGTCCAATATTGCGATTGTGAACCAATTACCAGTTAGTGATGTTGACACAAGAAACTGCCACGTCTTTGAAACATGATCATTCGTTTTTGTTCAGTCATTGTAATGGCCACCCTGTGAGAAATTATTCAGCTTCTGGTGCGTGACTTCACCGTTTTCCTCCTCTCACGTTGCCTATCAGGAGGACCTCGTTATCATGTGCAAGGAGAATGTTTTAGAAGTACCGAATAAATTTTTGATCTTGTGAGATTTTTGTAAGAAAAATTTTTTTTTGGGCAAAATATACTAACCTTGTCCGATGTTTATTGAAATGTACGATAACTCTCTTTATATTTTAAAAATTACATTGTCTTTTTTTATTTTTAAAGTTTTGTTACAGATTTCTCATTCCTGTTATAAAACCGTTATTCAACTAACCGAAGATGACTAGGTCAAATGAAGAAGTTTCTTAAATTTTTTAATTTGTCCATTTAATGTAATTAATAAAAAATTAAACTCATTAAGTAAACAATTTTGGCAATAATTTCATCTCTCTCTCTCTCTATATCTCTCTCTCTCTCTCTCTCTCTCTCTCTCTCTTACCTTGATCATTGTCAACCCACTCTTCGTCCCCTTCCAAGTCCGGCGACCTATCCCGGACCACCACAATCCATCACACCGGAGCACCACAGCCTTCAGCCGACCCATTTGACTTCACCGAACCACCCCCTCAATCTCTTTTCCTCCTTCCCTGTCCTATTCTCTGTCTTTGGCCCTATTACCTCCCAACAGTTGCTGCAACCCCCCACCCATGGTTCTTGTATTCATGGTGTTTTTCTTCTTCCTCCTCCTCTGCTCTTTCTCCATTATCCATCTACCAGCCACCACCATAGAGCAGCGAGCAACCGCTTGCCAGACCCGCCACCGACCAGCGTCATCTTCATCAGCATCTACGCAGGACACATTCTTTTCCTTCACCAACCCACACCAGAACCCACCCCATTTCACCAAACCAGCACCAGAACCCATCATCCAATGTCGTCATCCCGAATTTTCAAAACATTCCTTTTATATAACATCACTGGTCCATTGTCTCCAATTTCCCCTACTGTATATATATTTATATCTATTTTATTATAAAGTAAGTATTTGAGTTTGGTAAAGTAAATATTTGAGTTTGGTGAAATTGGTAAAATTTTTAATTTGAAAAAGTGTTATTTTTAAATATAAATTAAGAAGTTTTTAAAAAATGCATAAATTATTTATATTATACATATTTTTATTTAATTTAAAAAATAAAAAAATAAAATATTAATTTAAATTTTGTAATTACTCATTAATTATTTTTTATTTTTTCGCTCGCACTTGTTCAAATTAACCATTCATAAAGTGAGACACCCTTCTAAGTATATACAAATACATACACAAATATGCATATACTTATACATATATATATGTGTATGCGTACAAAGTTGAACCACCATTGCGGTGCTGTGTACAAAGTTGAACCACCATTGCGATATCAAATCAGCATTGCTGCTTCCATTACACCACCTCAGCACTCCACCCCCAATCCCCAACTTCCACAGACCACTATTCCAAACCCACAAATAGATTTCTTGTTATTGATAACCATCGTATTATCCAAATCAAGGCCGAACGAAGCAATTTCTGGCCAAATCAACACCAAAATTCACACTCATCACCATATTTTTCTAGATCACTTTCTTAAATCAAACCCCTAATTCCATTGTTGAACCTCATGGCCGAAACCATGCAATTACTGTTGTTGTGGATAATTATTTGTGAAATCTAGAAGGTCTCCGCGCAAAGATAGGGATCTCGCAGTGGATTAATGGTTGGGGTGGAGGAGGAAGTGGTGGTGATGGCAACGCCAATCTATGTGGCAGTGATGGATGGCGGGGGTGGGGTGGCGGTGATGGATGGGCTGCTGTAGGAGATGAGTGATTGAGAGAGACAGGGGTGCTCGAGGAGAGAGATGAGTGATCGAGACGAGAGAAGGTGGTGGTGGCTTGCCGGGCTGATTGCCGGTGAAGAGCACTGGTTTAGGACGTTGAAAGGGGGAGGGTAGAAAGGGCATAATTTTGACTTGTTGACCTTAAAAATTTAATTTTTATAGTATTTAAATTATGTAAAAAATGTTAGGGCAAAACTGTTATTGAACAACTAAAGTTGACACCGTTTGCCGACAAGGTCAGTGTAATTATCAGAATATAAAGGGTAGTGTCTTATATTTTAACAAATCTCACGGGAGGTTAGTGTAATTTTTTTTTTATAATTAACAATAAGATACTTGACTTCCGTATGATTATATAACGCAAATAGGGATTTTTGAAGCAAATTATGTATTTAAAAAAATATTTTTTAGTTTTTATAGGACAAATTGAAAAACATTTTCAAAATTGCAGCTCATAGTATATTTTTTTAAAAAAATATATGAGGTATTTATGAATTTTCAAATGGAGCAAATTGAAAACAATTTCAAAAGTTATAGGCAAAATTAAAACTTTTAAAAAAATTGATGGGGCAGGTGCCCCTCTACCTCTTTGTGGCTCTGCCCTGGGTTGGCCGAGTTGGTTAGAACTAGGGATGGAGGCGGGGGGGGGGGGGGGGGGGGGGGGGGGGGTTGGTTATGCAGGCCATGACCCACTTAAAATTTAGGAATCTCTCTAATAGTCATGTAAAAACTTAAGATACATACATTACATTGGAAAGGGCCCCCTAAATTAGCTCGTTAAAGTGGTCAATACATTAATAAATCAGTTTTAAATCCATCAATTTTAGTTTTAAGTCTATCTTTCTTTGGTTCCTGTCTTGTTTGGTTTCCTATATTGATTTGTAGAAATTATATTTGGTAACAATCCTAATGACTTTGAACCTTTTAAACATAAAATTCCTCTCTCCCTCTAATTGTCTATATCTCTTATAGTTCCCCTTCTCTCATCTATCAAAGTAATAATATTTCGGTAATCGATTAATTTGAGTATGGTGATATTTTCTTGCCTCCAATAGGATTGAAAAAGTGGCTTTAACATGTAATTTATACTCTAAATTTACTATTTAGCTACAAAAGCACATATATGTTGTTATTATTAAAATTTCTCAACCCCTTCTTAGGGTAAAAAAATTGAGTTCATTATATTTTATTCGTTAAACATTATTTTCATATTGTTAGTTCAGCCCCTCAATAAAAAATTCCTAGTTTTGTCCCTGCACATCGATACACTCAGTGTGCACATTACGGTGGAGGTCTAAGTAACATAATTCTTTTAAATTGGCGGACAAATTGAACTTTAATTCTCGATCTCTTAAATTAAGAGTCAATTCTCATCAAGTTCATGAATTCGAATGATAAAATTCATGAACTTAAATGATCACTGGCCAATTCTAAGCAATTTGAAGCCTAAAGCGATAATTTTGAATGAGGCTTTTTATATTTTTGTAAAAGTTTTATAAAATTTCTTTTTTTTTTTTTTTTGGTTTTTGTAAAGCGATGTTTTACTTTCGCAATTCACTAGTTCTTCATAGTGCAAATGTAAATCCTGTCTAGAGGTTTAATGTTCATTTCGGACGCACCCACGCCGAAATCCTGTCTATTTTTTCCATGAAGTTAATAAGTGTAAGTTGATTTCGGGCCATTTTTTTTCTTTCTAATGGATATTTTTTTCTCAAGAAATTTGGGGTTTTGAAAAAACAATTTGCACTATTTATTTGATTTGGATTAAACCATTTCTTTTATTTTTCTTGAAGTTCATTAGTGTGGTCAATTTTGTGCCTCCTTTTTCTAATAGACCATTTTTTAAAAAAATATAGACTAGGTTTTTTTCCATTAAAAAACTAAAAACTATAGGACCTTTACTATGATAAGTGAGGTTTTACAAATTTTGGAACCTTCGAAAATAGGAGGCCTAAAGCTAGCGTTTCGTTTGCTTTAGGGATTACAAACATGAATGGTCAAATTTTTGAACTCTAATTTGGACCAACTGTTAGTTGCCACGCGTGTTGTTATAGTATTAAAATATAAAATGATTAAACAAAGTTAAGTAATTAGGTAGTACGGACTACTCAATATTCATTCCTATTAAATTTTAACTTATATTGCATCAACAACATGAATTTGGTATTAATAAAGAGATATTAAGTGAAATAAATAGCACATGGCAAAATCTGATAGGCATACAAACAAATTTCATACTACTTGACTATTAGAATTTTTTTCCCAAAATAACACATCTTTTATTCGAATTCTTTTACAAATTTTTTTGTACTAAATAAATAAATAATTACTATAATTATCGTAATTTTTATTTATTTTAAACACTATAAATTTAGATATTTCTTTAAAAGAAATTGATGTATATAAAAACTAAAAACTATTTAAGAAAGAGATATATTTATATATTTAAATACTTATTTGTATGTTTGCTCTAGAGTTGCACCGTTTATCGAAATAATTGGATAAGTAACGCTCTCACAGTCACCCGTCGTTTGAATTGCTCTAAAGATGGTTATATTTGAAACTCTTGCAAGAGAATAGGTATCGCGATTGAAATATAATTCTGAGAGTACCAGAATCAATTTTCTTGAGGACCAAGCCAAATATAGACTGTCAACACTTAGAGAACACTAAATTAATTTGAATTGAATAGAAACTAATTAAATTAAATCCAAACAAAATGGACCGAAAATGTGTTCAGAGTTTTGATTTGTTGTTTTTAATCTACTAATGTAAGCAATTCAAAACTAGATTTAGAAATAGGAGAAGGGCATTGGACACTATTGATTCGACCAATCAAGTCTCTACATCGCTTCAATAGAGATTTTATAACTCAAATCGAATGTTTCTCTATGGACCTTTGATTTGGAGGATTTAGACAATAAAAGTGAGAATTCATTAGCAATTAAGTATAAATTTGTATCTAATTTGAGAGTCATAGAATCATACTATGGATTTGTGCAATTCCTATACCAATCCAAAGATTGTGCATAGAAGTTACCAAATATAGTCATAAATCTAGGTTTTCCTACAGATCTATACTTCAGTTGCTAATAATTAGAGTAATTGGAAGATAAACCATGGAAAACCAATTATACGTCTATCAAGATTTGAAGATCCTTGGCTAATCTTCACAATTGTATCCAAGGATTGAATTAGCTACTCATTTTCATTGCAAGTACAAGAGTAATTGAAGAAATAACGAAGAATTGAATACAATTTGTATTGAAATCTCTATTACAAAGCATAAACAATGAGTTCTCTTTACAATACTCCCTATATAGCTGTTTCTAAGTACCAAATCGTAGAAAATAAAAAGCGAGATCCCCAAATTGGGTAAAACTACCTTAAATAGTTGGGAATAAAACAAAGATACGTCAAATGCCTAGCTATCAACTAATGAACGACCCTCTCACCATCTGCACTTTGCTATCACACCTAATTTGAACTTGATTCAAATGTTGGAAAGAGCTCTCAATATCTCCCTTAGCGTTTGAACATCTGTTCGGATGATGTGCCTATTCAAATGGCTTGACTTGGCGTTCAAACGCTTGTTTGTGCTCTCTGAACTCCCGTTCGAACACTCCTCTACAGATTTGCCCCCTTTTTACTCCTTTTAGGCTCGACTCCTGCACAAAGTGCATTAAGACCAATTAAGGACCCAATAAAACTAATAGAGCAAAATTAAACCTATACTAAGGCTAATAAACCACTAGATAAGGCATAATAATTACACTTTTAGAGTGTAATCATACCCCCAACTTAGCTTTTTGTCAGTCCATAGAAAAATCTACAAAAATAATATAAAAGAATAATCTCCACTTTCGTTGGAGTCATAGATGCATTTAGCTATGCATCAAGCTTTTAAATCCTTAGGTTATCCCTACTGGACGAGTGGTGTCTCGTGCAGGTTTTTAGTTATGGTACTCACAAATATCCCTTCGTGAATTGCAATTAGAGATATAAGAATGAGAAAAACATGTATAATCCAACTCAAGTTAACAGTAGATACTACTTTTAACTCCTAACACATGCAAGAGTATGCAACAATAGATACAAAAGAGTGGTTCAAGTGTGTGGGTGAAGAATCTTGCTATATAACTCAAATGAAACACACCTACACAATCCCAATCCTTTACGCCTTGATTCCAAAACTTACTGGTCATACACTCACAAAGAAACACTCACATGGTTCTCACAATGATATGCTTATTATAAGAGTAAGTGTATAGGAAAGAAAAAGAGCATACCAATTACAAAAACCGAAAAGATTTAAGTGTACCAACCTAACATAGCTTTATGAAGGAATTATCATGGTTGAGCATTAATTTGAAGAAGTTGACAAATGATGATTTATACTCCATTGAAATCTCACATCAAGCATATCTCGGATCATCTAGGACTTGCTAAGTTGAGAGTATGGTTAGGAGGCATAAAAAGCAAGGAAGAAGAAGGATAAAAATAAGTCATGTCATGTATGATCAAGGATGAAATGAAGAATGGCCAAACAACTCCAACTCTCCCCTTTTGGTTTTATGGTGATTTTCTCAACATTTTGCTTCTATTTTTTTTTCTTTCACTCTTTTTTTTTTTTTCTACTTTACAACACTTCTTTTTCTTGCTTTCATCTTTTTATTGCCATTTGCATTCAAGCTTTTCATGTTTCTTAATTTGCTCTTTTTCTCTTGAACTTCCCTTATCAATCTCTTTTATTTGCTTTTCTTTCTTTTCACATTGCCTCAAGACATTCTATTCTTTTTTTACAAAGGCATCGCTTGCAAATGAAAAATAATAGCATCTCTCACTTAAGGGAGAATTTTCAATCCACTCCAACTTGCATAAAACTCAAAAGAAAGAATGGTATCAAAAGGGATCAAAGGGACAATAAATTTTCATGAAAAGCTTATGGTTTACAAGAAAATCAAGGGCCTAGAATCATGTCCAAAGTACACAACCATAGAACTTAATAGAGAATAAGTGTCAACATTCTTAATCAATATTCAACTCATGAACCAAATGCAAACATAATAAAGATATCGAAGAAAAGAGGGTGAAGAATTAATCCTTAAGTAAATGTATTCGCTTCAAAAGAGGATAAATGCTCTAAATCTTTTAAGGTAAAAATCTCTACTTATATAAGAATGAAAATGCACAAAATAGCAACATATAATGTTGGAAGCATCTTATTTTCGCCCGCTTAGTAGTCTCTGGCCCAACCAGATTCACATTCAAACATCACAGCACATTCCAATCCAGATCGGCTTTTCAGACTCCAATCCAGTTAATCGGTCGCTTCTCGGGCCCATTGGGCCCAATCGAAGCCAAATGACCAAAATGCTTCTAGGCACCCCGACATGCTCTTTGAGAAAGTACCTAAATCCTTAGAGCGGTAAGTCCACCCCTTCCATGATTGTCCCTGGATAGTTCGACATGTTCAAATGCCATTCCAGCCAACTCTAGACCCGTTTAGGTGATACCCAATCCAAATGACCATTTTATCCTAGGGCGCTCGATCGCCCTCGTCAACCACACAGGCTTTGGGTATCAAACTGGTAAACCCTCGAGGTACTCGCAAGAGTATCCCCAACCTTCAAATGCCTTCCCGCTCCATTCTGGGAACATTTCGGTATTTTTTGAGCAAAATAATTGTTTTACCCCTAGTGGGCCGGTCACCCTTTTCAACTACACCAGCTGTAGGTATCAAACTGGCAACCCCCCGGGACATTCTCGAGTGCCCCTATCTCCTTTCCAATTGGGCCCCGTAGCCTAACAACTTTTCAAATCAAACTGGAGCCACTTATAGTGGATCTTGGCCAAAAAATGGCTAGGAGCCACTAGAAGTAGTGCCCAAATCTTTGTCTTGCAACCCAAGGTTGAATCAAATCAAATCTCCATAGAATCTGGCACTGGGCGCATGTCTTACATGTGCCTAGTCAATTTTATCTGCCACCCCCTTTTTTCTTATAAATACATACCCCCCCACCCCCCCCCCCCCCCCCCCCCCCCCCCCCCCCCCCCCCCCCACCCCCCCCCCCCCCCCCCCCCCCCCCCCCCCCCCCCCCCCCCCCCCAAAGCCTATTCCAGGGCTAAAATTTTCAAAGAAACTTTGCCTCTCTAGCGATAGCCCCCCAAAAGCCCCAAAACCCTAGCTTCCAAGCCTCCAAGGGAACCTCCATCAAACCCTAGCCTATACACCTCTAACCTTAGCCTCCAAGCTCCATTGAAGGTCACTTCCAATGCTTCAAAGTTCTTGAAGGCCTCTCAAGTCCAAGACAATGCCTCCATTTAAGGTTCAAGAAGATTAAAGACAAGGTAGGGTTTCACTTTAAGTTTATGCTCTCCCACTCCTTCTCTTCCCTCTCCTAGTTCTCTTAGACTATTTACTATTTTAATCCCTATCTTCCACCTCTTCTTCTTGTATCCTTGAAACAAGAGGACCTTGGGTCCATGCCCAAAGAAAGCCTTGGGGAAGTCATCGGTTGGGGGCCTTCCTATAGTCTTCCTTGTGATGGTGTCGTCTTGAATCCTCTTGGTTATGTGGTAAAGCTTTCAACCTTGTATGTTCATGACCCTATTGCATTGATAGTATTATGCATGTTTATATATCATTTATAATAATCTTGTTACAAAATTGCTTTCAAAATCACAAAGTGATCCTAGTCTCTTCATGGTTTAGATTGCTTTAGGAAAGTGAGATATTCAATGTGATTATCAAAGTCCATATTATGGTTTTAAGCCCTAACCTGCTTTCAAAATCATAACCCCAAAGTGACTCTAGCCTTTTCATGGTTAGGGTTGCTATAGAAAAATGGTATATTCAAAGAGGCCTTTAAGGACCACATTAGGGTTTCAAACCCTAAACACCTCTTTCAAAACTTAATTATTTTAAACCTCTTTAAATTACACATTCAAATTCTTTCCAAAATTGGTCTAAGAGTTGTTTTCTTGAAACCTTAGGAATTCATGTCTTAGGAAGTCTTATCCTTTCCCCTATCCTTCATCCCTGCATTTATTGCATCAAAATGGTTTTCAAAATTCTTTTTGCATTATGTTTTCAAAATTTGCATAACTCTCTCGAGTTGTTTTTAAAAGGTGTCACACCAAATCACAATTTTTCTTACATGAAAATCACAAAATCTTTTACATGAAATCATAAGATTTTTAAATCCTATCTTACCATTTGAAATCAAATTAAATCTTCCATTTTGGAAACAAATTCAAATCTTCCCAATTTGAAAAAAAAATCAAATCTTTCCTTTTTTGGAAACAAAATCAAATCTTTCCATTTTGGAAACAAAATCAAATCTATCATTTCTTGGAAACAAAATCAAATCTTTTTATTTTGGAAACAAAATCAAATATTTTCATTTTGGAAACAAAATCAAATGTTTCCTTTTTTAACTTCAAATCAAATTTTTTCATTTTTAGCATAAAATCATAGATTTTCCTTTTCAAGTGCATACACCTACCTTCCTCCCCAAGTCATCTCCAAACCCTAGGTTGCCTAAACCTTAAGTGTCCAACCTTAGGTCAATCTAACCTTAGGTCAATCCAACCCTAATTGGTCAATCTAACCCTAGTTGGTCAACCCTAGGTCAATCCGACCTTAGGTTAACCCAACCCTAATTAGTCAACCAAAACCTAGGTGGTCCAACCCTAAGTTAACCTAACCCTATGTTAACTTAACCCTAGTTTGTCCAACTAAGGTTAGATGGCTTTAAGATTTTAACTTTGGGATTGTTTTTCAAACCCCAAACTCAAACCCAAAATGATCCTTTCAAAACATGTTTTCAAAAACCTCTTATTCCTTCAAGTTTTTAAAAACCTTAAATCCAAAAGTCTTTTCAAAATACTCCTCTACTCCACTAAAATGTTTTCAAAAGCTTTCTGGAACTTGTCTCAATCCAAAATAGTTAGACGCTTACCATTTTCCAATGAACTACTTCAAAAATGATTTTAAAAACTCACAATCCTAAGGTGATTCTAATCCTTTCATGGTTAGGGTTTTCTAAAGAAAGTGATACATCAAATGAAAACTATAAGGTTCATATTGGGGTTCCAAACCCTAAATTTTTTGCAAAACCTCTTTCTAAAAACTATTTTTAAACATCACACTCTTGAAGCAATCCTTAACCTTTCTATGGTTAGGGTTATTCAAGGTAAAGTGAGATATGCAAACAAGGGTTCCATAACCCTAAAGTCCAAAACCCTAAGGGAAGCGTTTAGCCCTTTTCTAAAAATGTTTTTAAAAAATCATAGCCTTAAAGGAGCTTGGTTCTCAATTAACTAATCTCTTAAAGGCAATGAAATATCAACATACTTTTCTTAAGGTGTTCAAAAACTGTTTCCAAAGACCTTTTCAAGACAATTTTATAAGAGTTTTTACAAGTCCAAATCCCACTTCCAAAACTCTCCAAAGTCTTATTTCAAAGGTGCTTTCAAAAACTCTTTAGCTCTATTTCAAAACACTCCAACATCGAGCTTCAAATCAAAACTCTCTTAAGTTTAAATTTCAAAACATTCCAAGACTCCCATGAGTCTCTTTCAATTAGACCCTTGGCCGAACTATAACTGACCTGATTCTCATCAGACGAAATATGTAGGCAACCTTCATAGGTGCGTTCATAACCCTTTTTCAAACTCAAATGCCCCTTTTCAAAATTCAACCCCAAGTTCTTTCAAACTCTTTTTCAACTTGCATCAAGCCTCATTCGTCCCAAAAGTGATGACAAACCCTTTAAAAGTTTTTCAAGCGGATAAAATTGAACATTTAGTAATTGGAGATTTGAGTGAGTGAGTGAGTATAGGGTAAATAGACACGTAGGTACTGCAAGGGCGAGGTAGGGTGATGATCTTAAGATATCTTTCTTACATGTAACCAACTCCCGGACCATAGATTTCTGTTTTAAAGACCAAAACCGGAGTCATTTTGCAAAAGGGCTTAAAACATTTTCAAAAGGTTGCCAAACAACCCTATTTTCCAAAACAGCTCTCAAGAGGACATTTTTAAAAACTTAAGTTTGATCATCGGATTATAATTAGTTTTAGGTGACCTAGCAAACCTTTAACCATGTTAGGTAGCGACTTGTTTTCAAAAAAGACCTTAATCAAATCAATTACAAGTTCAAATCTTATCACACTTGTGCTCTTAAGAGGGTGAGTTCTAACAGAAAGAGTGTCGGGTTTTATTTGAGCCAAGACTTAGACTCGAGGCGAAAACCCAGGCGTGACAACCCCTAATCAAGTTTTCAAAAATTTTCAAAACACTCTTAAGTTACTTCCAAAACTTCCAAAACTCCCTTGAGTTATGTTCAAAAACATTTCAAAACACTTCAAATCCCATTTCAAAAGCACTTCCAAAAACCTTCAAGTTATATTTCAAAAACACTCCAACATCCAATTTTAAAAACAAAACTCTCTCGAGTTATTTTCGAATTTCGAGTCAAAACTCTCAAGTTCTTTTTGTCAAAACTAGACCCTAATGAGTCTTCAAAACTCTTCAAAGACCCTAATGTGCCTATTTTCAATCGGACCCTAAGTCCGAACTACGACTGACCTGATTCTCGCCAAATGAGAAATGTAGGCAACCTTTGCAGTCATAACCCCTTTTTAAACTCAAAATCACTTTTCACAACTTCTATTTTTAAATCAAATCCCTTTTTCAAACTTATATTTCTAGTCTCGTTTCTAAAAGCTCCCAAACTCTTTTCAAAACTTGCATCATGCATCATTCATCCCAAAAGTGATGACAAAATCCTTTCTCGAAATCTTTTTAAGTGGACGTAGATGGACATTTAGTAACAAAAAATTCAAGTGAGTAAAGTAAAGAGTGAATAGACATGTAAGTACCATAAAGGCTAGTTAGGGTGATGATCTTAGGATATATTCCTACACGTAACCAACTCCCGGATCATAGATTTTTGTTTTAATGACCAAAATTGGAGTCACATTTTCAAAAGGGCTTTAAACATTTTCAAATGTTTTCAAACAACCCTATTTTCCAAAACACCTCGTAAGAGGACATTTTCAAACCATTTTCAAGAAATCTAAGTTTGATCTTTGAATTACACTTAGTTTTAAGTGACCTAATAACCTTTAATCATGTTAGGTGCCGACTCCAAAACTTTGTCAAAAAAACCCTTAATCAAATTAAGTTTTCAAGTTCAAACCCCTGTTACACTTATCCTTCTTAGAGGGTAAGTTATGACAGGGAGAGTATCGTACTTTTCCCGAGCCAAGAAGGGCTCAGACAAAATCTGGGGTCCAATAACTGGTGACTCCACTAAGAAAACTTAAAGGGTTAGGCCATTGTCATGTATCTTCACCCTTCACTCACATTGAATCTCCATTTACTTTGTCCAACACTATCCACTTTTCAAAATATTTCAAAAATTCAAAGTCAAACTTCATTTTCACAATTTTTCTAAGTGACATCACTTGCATCCATTTTACATGTCATGCTCTTGTATTGATTTACAAGCATGCTCTTGAATTGCTTTATTGCTCCATCATATCTTGTAGTGGATTTTTTATAAAGGTACTAACTCTGTGCATTTCTTTTATAGGTAGACCCTAGTTCACATTTAGTTTATGTCTTATTAACGGCCATGTATGCATGAATGACAGGATGGATGAGAGTTGTTGGGCTCTTTCCTCTACTTTTGAAAATTTCACACACACTTGCTACACTTGCATTTGCATCCTTGCATAATTACCTAGTTATGCGCTCACTTGCATTTGCATCCTTGCATAATTACCTAATTACTACCCTTCTAGTTAGAAGGGCAAATAGTATATTGGTTGTTAGCGAATGCCAGTTGATTTCTCGTCTAATGGCCTATTGATAGTTCCCCCGCTCAGACCACCAACCAAAGATGGGGCACCCTTTCGAGGGTGGACGCTGGAGGATTGAAGGTTCAGAAACTGACATTTTAGGAAGTATTAGCAACCCCCAATCTCATGCTCATGTAGCACCCCATGCATAGCCAAACCTCTGCTGGATTTAAGACGCGTGCATCAATTTCAAAATCAAGCAGGAAAGGGTGACCGTTTTACTTTTTCTTTCTTTCTATCTAGTTTAACTACTTAATTCTTGCTATTATACTGCCCATACATATTCTATTGCTTATGCATTCACTTCTATTACGTTGTTCATGCATTTATATCTATCTCAAGACAAGAGTTCTAAAGTAACTCAAGTCACTACATTCCATAAGATCAACCCCCAGAGAGTGGCCCAAAGCCAGTCTCGCTCATTCAAAGCCTACTAAAAATCCTATGGGTACCAAGTGACCCAAAAGACTCATGGCATGCATTGAGATCATCTCATAAAGAGGGACCCCAATTTCTCTTCGCTCACCCAGATAGCGCTGTCAAGAAGATAAGAGGCAATTCAGAAGCAAGGTTTCTCACAGACCTCTATTAGAGAAGGCTAATCCAAAAACTCAAGAGTAGTTTAAGATTTCAAATGTAAAAGTAGATAGGCAAAAAGTCTTGTGGAAAGTGTTTTCCGTTCCCTTTCAAGTATACTTTCAATTCCATGTACTAAAATAAAATGCATGGAAAATGTCTTTCTTACTTTCATCAAATGAATGTATGAATGAATGAATGGATAGAATCATAGAGGTACAATATTGCATACAGTGGCAAACCCTTATCTCAAAAAATGAGCCAAAACATCATGCTTTGGCCCCCTCTCAAAGCAAGGGCATCCCTAAGGCATGAATTATATAAAGATTTCCAATCCAAAGGCACTCACTTCTCCTTTTTGTTTTTCTTTTTACATTCTATTGTCCTATCCCTCATCTCCAAAGGCCAAGAAAGCTAGAGGTTGAAGCAAGGACAAAAATGTGATCTTCTAAAACTACTCATGTACTGCCATTGTGCTGCTCACATATTCACTATTATTATGCTCATACATCGATATCAATTCTAAGATAAGAGTTCTAAGAAACTTGAGTCATTGTATTCTCATGCATGCAATCAACTATAGAGAGAAAGGGATGATCTAATCTCATACTAATTAAACCTACCTAAACTCCTAATGGTTCCTCGCAACCCTAAGGATTCATTGTATACATGGAATTATATCTTAAGAAAGGCACAAATCTCTCTCCGTCCATAGAGGCAAAATTGCTTAAATAAAAAAGCATCAACAGGCCCGTGGAGGAAAGGTATTGTATTGCATACAGGAGCAAAACTCTATCTCCAAAATGGACTCAGCATCATGCTTAAATCCCCACAAAGAAGGAACCTCCATAGGACAGACGTTGCATAAAACCTCCAACTCCACATGCTAACTATATTTTATTTTTCTTTTTCTTTTTCCAAGCTAAGAGCACAACCAAACCTATAGGACCCTCCAGCATCCCACCGAATTCACAAGATGCTCTCTCTTAGCCATCACCTTGGTCCCATATTGCCACTCCACCCAATTCTCAAGCGTAGCCACCACTGCACAATCAAATAAAACACACGGCAAATGGAGTGTGGAAGACATTGGCGTGATTGCAAAACCCATCTGAGGGATTTATTCCAGAAAATGAGATTTCTTTCAAACCTATGTTTCAGCTTTCAATTCAAATTTGTGCATGAAAACAGTATCGTCTAAATGAAAAGAGTTCAAAATTTTCATGTTTATATCGATTGTCTCATGGCATTTCATGACTGATGTTTTCTTCTAGAAATTTTTCCCTAAAATGTTTTACCTTGACTTAGAGGATGAGATAGCATAAGCACCTCCTTCAGTAGAAATAATTTCTAAATCCAAGAGGGGGGAGAAAAACAAAAAGTGCATAGGGGAAAATATAGAGGGGTGAGAGATGATGATCAATCACATAGCTCGTTAAAGTCCAAAGAGTGACCCCCGAAAGATATCCTGGGAAAGAAGCAAGTAGCTAAACCCTCGAAAGGAATATTAGCATACATTAATAAGCCTGGGATGATTGAATCTTTGAACACAAAATTTTTTTAAAAATAAAAAAATATATTTTTTAGTTGTCTCTGTCTTACATGTGCACACTCACTGAGGCAAATACTCAATTATGAATAAATTGATGTGCATGCTTGTTTAAAGTTGAATCTTGTGTGCACGATCACTTGCATAAATATGAGTTAATGGTTTTAATGATCTTTATCATATTGGTGATTCATGTTTATTTTAATGCACACTTCTCGAGACTTCTTAGAATCTAAAACCTGCCTTTATGATCTATTTTAGCTGGTTTCACCATTGTGAAAAATTTACAAATTTTCGTACACCTAGATTGACCTTTTGTCGATTCCCTCCCCCATCACTTATGAAAAAGGCTACCAATGAGTATGAGTGTAGCTACCATTGTTATGTGATAAGAGGAGAAGGCTACCTACTCATGTGTGTGAAAGCTGCCATATATTTATATTTCAATATCTCTATCGTTGGAAAGATAGGGTTGGATTTTCATCAAGAAAAAAAACCCAAGATCATGGGATGAGATAGGTTTGACTTCTAGGTGTATTGATCTGCAAGCTATTAGACATGGTATGCCATCCTAGATCATGCCCAGGGTCTATATTCTCATTAGTCTCTGTGAAGTTTACGCTTACACCACTACATTGTCACCGATATAGTCTTGATCATCTTATGACCAATTATGCTCATTTTATGCAGTTTTGTGCATATTAGATGTTATTCTTTTCAAGCTAAACCACATCTTGATATTCATGAATCTATATTTGTTGTACATTGATTAATCATGTCTTTATAAGGTTCCTATAATTTGAAATTTTCAATGGTTCTACCAAAAACTGGGCTTTCCTACACTTTTAAAGAGCTTTCAAAGTCTTCTCAGACTAAAGAAGGAAGCTACCTATTGGTTTGCAAAAAGCAATTTTGGTTGTTACTCAAGAGAGTCCACAAATCCAAAAAAAAAAAAAAAAAAAATTCTAAGAAAAAGCCAAGAGGAGCACCCAGGATAGTTTTTCCTTTTACAAGATAGAGGGGAAAAAAAATGAGTCAATGGGTTGAATCTTTGAAAATGCTACCACATTCTAGCAAAAAAAGACAGAGCTAGAGAGGGGAACCCTAAAAGAAGAATAGAAGTTCGAAAAACTGCCTAATTTTAGGCTGAATATGAACCTTGGGGCAACCCCCAGGACATACATACATTTTCATCCACATATAAAACCTGTGCATTTTGTCAGAATAGAATTGTCATAGATAAACTGTTTTTGCACAAAACTTTCTCTATGTCTCTCTTTTAAACAGAAAACAAGGAATGGGGCAAAGCACAAAAAGGAGCTGAGGTCACCCCGTAACCCACCAACCAAACACTATACATTCCAACCTCAAGAGATCCCAACCAAAGACAAACCAATGTCATCTCCTTTAAACTCCAAGGCAGAAGAATCACAAACATGGAGCAGTCTCTCGTGGCATCCTGTGCTTAAGGTAAAGGTATGACTCTTACCAAATCAAGTCAAAATCTTTCAAAAGTGAAGGCTTTTGCTTTCTTTTTCAAAATCAAAAAATGCCATTAAGTCCAAAAGCTTTTAAAAAAAAATTAAACTCTGAAGTCAAAATGAATTCTCTATACATTTTGTCTTTCATAATCTAAGTTTCCAGTCTTGAGTCAAAATGAATTTTCTACACATATAGCCTAAGTGTCAAGCCAAAACAAATTTTTTAAACATTTTGTTTTCAAAAGTTTTCAGTCTTGAGTCAAAATGAATTTTCTATACATTTTACCCAAGTATGAAGCCAAAACGAATTGTCTAAATGTTTTGCTCTCAGAAGTTTTCGATCTTAAGTCAAAATAAATTTCCTACACATTTTGTCCAAGTTTTAAGTCGAAACAAATTTTCTAAACGTTTTGCTACAAAAAATTTGTCCAAAGTGTCAAGTCAAAATGAATTTTCTAAACATTTTTCTTTAAAAGTTTTCAATCTTGGGTTAAAATGAATTTCCTACACGTCTTGTCCAAGTCTTAAGTCAAAACAAATTTTCTATATGTTTTTCTACACAAATTGAATTTCCTACACATTTTATCAAAAGTTCAGGTCAACTTGAATTTTCTACACGTTTGCTAGTCAAAATAAATTTCCTACACATTTTGTCCAAGTCTCAAGTCCAAATGAATTTTTCACACGTTTTGTTTCTAAAAATGAATTTTCTACATATTTTGTCCAAGTTTCAAATCAAAATGGTTTTTAAACTTTTTCCTTCAAAAAGAATCAATTCAAATCAAATTCAAGGTTTTCTAAATTGTTTTTTCCTTCAAAAAGTTTCAATCCAAAGTTTCGGTTTTCTAACTTTTTGCTTCAAAAAGTTTGATTCAAAGCAAAATTGTTTTTAAACTTTTTCCTTCAAAAAGTTTCAATTCAAATCAAATTCAAGTTTTTCTTAACTTTTTTCTTTCAAAAAGTTTCAATCCAAAGTTTTCGTTTTCTATCTTTTTCCTTCAAAAAGTTTTGATTCAAATCAATTTCAGTTTTCTAGTTTTTTCCTTCAAAAAGTTTGTTTTAAATCAATCTTCATTTTTTAACTTTTTTCTTCAAAAAGTTTGTTTCAAATCAATCTCGGTTTTCTAACTTTTTTTTCTTTACAAAGTTTATTTCAAATTAAATTCAAGGTTTTCTAAACTTTTTCCATAAAAAAGTTTCAATTTAAATGAAACTCAAGGTTTTCTAAACTTTTTCCTTCAAAAATTTTCAATCCAAAGTTTTGATTTTCTAACTTTTTCCTTCAAACATTTTAATTCAAATCAAAATGGTTTTTAAATTTTTTTCCTTAAAAAAAAGATTCAATTCAAATCAAATTCAAGGTTTCTAAAATTTTTCCTTCAAAAAGTTTCAATTTAAATCAAATTCAAGGTTTTAAAACTTTTTTCCTTCAAAAAGTTTCAATGCAAAGTTTAGGTTTTCTAACTTTATTCCTTCAAAAAGTTTATTTCAAATCAATCTCGCTTTTCTGACTTTTTCCTTCAAAAAATTTGTTTCAAACTAATTCCAAGATTTTCTAAACTTTTTCATTCAAAAAGTTTCAATTCAAAGTTTCGATGTTTTAAATCAATCTTGGGTTTTTAACTTTTTTCTTCAGAAAGTTTGTTTCAAATCAATCTTGGTTTTCTGATTTTTTTCCTCCAAAAAGTTTGTTTCAAATAAAATTAGAAGTTTTCTAAAAAATTTTCCTTCAAAAAGTTTCAATTCAAAGTTTCAATTTTCTAACTTTTTTCTTCAAAACATTTGATTCAAATCAATTTCGATTTTTTGACTTTTTCCTTCAAAAAGTTTGTTTCAAATCAATGTCAATTTTCTAAGTTTTTTCTACAGAAAGTTTATTTCAAATCAATCTCTGTTTTCTAACTTTTTCATTCAACAAGTTTGTTTCAAATCAAATTCAATGTTTTATAAACTTTTCCCTTCAAAACGTTTCAACTCAATTCAAATTCAAGGTTTTCTAAATTTTTTCCTTCGAAAAGTTTCAATTCAAATCAAATTCAAGGTTTTCTAAGCTTTTTTTTTTTTTTAAAAAATTTCGATTCAAAGTTTCGATTTTCTAACCTTTTCCTTCAAAGAGTTTGATTCAAATCATTTTCGGTTTTCTAACTTTTTCCTTCAAAAAGTTTCATTCTAGTCAATTTCATAACCCTGAACCTCCCTAGAGGAGTGTCATTCTGCCAGATGGAATGTTGGTTCAGGAAGAATCAATTTCCAAACATTAGCTCTGAACCTCCCTAGAGAAGTGTCATTCTGCCATACGGAATGTCGGTTCAGGAAGAATCGATTTCCTGACATCAGCACTAAACCTCTTGAATGGAGTGTCATTCAACTAAACTAAATGTCGATTCAAGAAGAATTAATTTCTAGACATCTGTTTCAAAACCCTGAATATCCTCAAAGGAGTGTCATTCCACTGGTTGAAATGTTGGTTCAGGCTAACGAAATTCCAAATTCTAACTATTCTAGTCCCTCTGATTGCCTCGTGGTCAACATGAGACCCTTACTTTATTGTTTTCTATCTTCGACAAACAAATACAGAAAAAAAGAGGAATCTATAAGCATTCTATTTTTGCGCACTTGGCAATCTCCGACCCGACCAAACTCATATTCATGCATTATAGCACATTCCAGCTCAGATTAGTTTTTTAGACTCCAGTCTAGTGAATCGATTGCTTATCAATCCCATCGGGCCCAATCGAAGCCAAATGACCAAAATGCTCCTAGGCACCCCAACACGCTCTTCGAGAAAGTACCTAAGTTGTCAGAGCGGTAAGTTCACCCCTTCCATGACTATCCTTAGACAGTCCAGCATGTTCGAATGCCGTTCCAGCCAACTCCAGACCCATTCCAGTGATATCCGGTCCAAATGACCATTTTACTCTTGGGCACTCAATTGCCCTTGTCAACCACACTGGCTCTGGGTATCAAACTAGTAAATCCTCGGGGTACTCCCACAAGTATCCCCAACCTTTAAATGTGTTGCGTCCCGATTTTTGACCAAGTTCTTTTGACTTGGGTAAAAGCACGAAACTCTGTCATTAGAACTCATCTTCCTAGATGGACGAGTGCGACTAGGTTTGAATTTGGAATTGAATTAAGGTGAGTTAGGTCACCTAAAACTAAGTATAATCTAAAGATTAAACGTAGGGTTTTTTTGTTTAAAAAGTTTTGGAAAACCTCATCAAGAGAGGGTTTTTAAGAAAATAGGTTGTTTGGCAACCTTTGAAAAGTTTTGAGCCCTTTTTGAAAATAACTCCATTGTGGTCTTTCGAAAATAGAAATTTATGGTCCGAGGGTTGGTTACGTGTAGGAAAAATATCCATAGATCATCACCCTACCTCGCCCTTTCAGTACCTACATGTCTAATCACTCTTTGTTCACTCACTAGAATAACCGGTTACCATTTTTCACTTAATATCTACTTTAGAGTTTTAAAAATGGGGTTTGATCACCACTCTTTGAATGAATGATGCATGATGCAAGTTTTGAAAAAAGTTTGAAAACATGGGAGTTTTGAAGGAGTTTGAAATAGAAACTTTCAATTGATAGAAATTTTTGAAAAGGGGATTAGAGTTGAAATAGAAGTTATGACCGCACCATTTTAGATTGCCTACGTATCTCATTTGGCAAGAATCAGGTCATTCGTAGTTCAGGTAAGAGTCCGATAGAAAATAAGCGCATTAGGGCCTTTGGAATATTTGAAGACGCTTTGAGGTCTTTCGAATGGTTTGATGACACTTTGTGGTCTTTGAAAAAATGACTTGAGAATTTTGATTTAAAGTCGGATGTTGGAGTGTTTTTGGAATAGAACTTGAAGGTTTTTAAAAAAATGCTCTTGAAATAGGGTTTTGAAGTGTTTAAAATGTTTTTGGAGAACTAGAGAGAGTTTCAGAAGTGCTTTGAAATAACTCAAGAAAGTTTTGAAAATATTTTGAAGTCTTATTTTGAAAACCTTAGAGGTAGGGTTTTGAAGTGTTTTAGAAAACTTATCTTCGAAAAGCTTTTGAAAGTGGTTTTTGAAAACACCTAGGGCTTTGGAACCCTAATATGGACAACTTTAGAGGTTGTACTTAATATTTCACCTTCTCTTGGAATCCCTAGCCATAAAGGATGAGTTACACTTTAAGGTTGTGAGTTTTTGAAAACATTTTGAAAATAGTTGTTGCGAAATATTAAGTGTCTAGCCACTTTAGTTGAGATAAGTTTAAGAGAACCTCTTGGAAGCATTTTTTTTTTTAAGATGGGAGCGTTTGAAAGAAGTTTAGAGTTGATTTTTGAAATCTCACGAGAGTGTGATGTTTTGAAAATATGTTATGTGAGGGGTCTTTGTAATTGAAAAAGGGTTTGAAAAAGGGTCTTTGAGTTGGAACCTTGAAGCTTACTAACCCTGGTTAGGTCGAACTAGGGTTAGGGTGACCTAAGGTTAACTAACTTGGGTTAGGTTAACCTTAGGTTAAGGTGACCTAGGGCTAACTAGCTTGGGTTGGATTAACCTAGGATTAACAAATTAGAGTTAGGTTAACCTAAGGTTAAGGTGACCTAACTAACTTGGGTTAGGTTAAACTAGGGTTGGACAACTAGGGTCAAGTTAACCTAGGGTTAGATTGAACTATGGTTAACTAATTAAGGTTAGGTTACCTAGGGTTGGAAGGTGGTTTTGAAATGCAAATCATGTTATGTAAAGGACTTTTGTAAACAAACCTTTTTGAAGATCATTTTCATGAAAATTTAACTCTAGCCAAGAATATGGTTTATTGGTTGGTGCTCGAAAACCATTCCGAAGAAGGTTTTCTTAGGACCATTATAACCTTTATCTTGAAAAGAATAGGAATTTTAAAAATCAACACTATAATGACGACTTTTTGAAAAACCATTTTTAATGCAAAGATGGAGAGAATGAACTTTTGAAAACCATTTTTGAGAAGAAGATTTTCAAAACCATTTTTAAAGGAAATCATTCTAACAAGTTAGGATTCCTATGGCCAATGTAAAAGGGAGACCACTCAGAAGAGGGTTCCATGGAACCATTCCAACCACTAAGGTTGAGAGAATAGAAATCCTAGAAATCAATGAGTTTGAAAATCATTTTTATACAAGAACAAAAAGAGAAGGGAACCAACCTAACAATTTAGGGCTCCTATGGCCAATATAAAAGGGATACCACTCAAGAGAGGGTTCCATGGGGCCATTCCAACCATTAAACTTGAGAGAATAGAAATCCTGGGAATTAGAAAGTTTAAAAACCATTCTTATGCAAGTTGGAATGCAAGGATGCAAAATGCGAGTTAGGGATTAATGGGGAGATTTTCTAATACATGATTTCTTAGAGTCTCATTCTAAGTTTCAAGGGACCAACTCTTACAATCACTTTGAAAAGAATATTGAGCTTGAAAATGGCATGGAAATGAGAATAGTGCAAGTTTTGAAAAACATGTTTATAAACATGAAAATAAAGCCAAGCACACAAAACATGAACAAGATAGCCATATGCAAGGGGGTCATGAATTCATACAAGGCTTTAGGCTATACCATATAATCAAGGTGCTCCAAGACCATACCATCTTAAAGTAGGCTTGTGAGAGATTCTCCTACGCGGTGGCTCTCACTAGCTTTTCTCTAGGCATGAGCTAGGAGCTCTCTTGTCTCAAGCATGCAAGAACGAGGGGTAGAAGATGGGGATTCAAATAGAGAATAGCCTAAGTAGCCTAGGAGGGAGAAGAGAGGAGTAAGGGATGACAAAATGTAAAAGAAAATACCACATTTTGCCTTCAAACACTCTCAAACTTCATTAGATGCTTATACTTGATCTTGGATAGACTTAGAAGGGGCTGGAACAAGGTTTTCTATGGCATGGAGGGCCTTGTAGGTGAGGTGTATGGGTTAGAGTGAGGTGAACTATATCCTAAATGTTTCGAGAGAGGAGTATATGGAGGGTTTTAGATTTCTGGAGCTGTTTGTCCAGAGTTTTGCCAAAATTTTCAATCCCTGAATATGCAAAAGGGGATGCCTATATTTATAGGCAACCCTGGAGAGGCCTGACACATGTGGTACATGCATTTGGGCAAAATTTACCTTAGTGCATGTAGCACATGCACTAGTACTGTTCTATTGGCAGAATGCCACGTGGCACCCATTGTACTGGCTAAATCTTAACGGCGTTCTTGATTTGATCAAAATCTCAGTGCATGTAGCATACTCTCTACCATCGGGAGTGTTCGTTTAAACTTTGTCTCGATAATTGTGCCAACTAGGAAGGTTTCGAAAGAAACAGTTGCATCCACGGTGTTCTCTTAGGGTTTCTTGTAAACTTCTAAGTTTTCAAAAAGTTTGAACCGTATTCGAAAGTGTGAGATATAATCAGGGAACTAGAAAAAAAGTCAATCTTGGTAGAGCGTCTGTAAGACGCTCGAGGGGTTGCTAAAAGTAGTAGTTTTCAAGTTACGCGATCAGGGACTTTGAGGAGCAATCTATCCGATAAAGCCGTATCAATGAAAAGACCTATGAACGAGCTTTCGAAAATTCCCCCGTTTACACATTTCTCAAGTCATTTGATAGTGCGTTATAACCAAAGAATAGAGAAAAAAGACAATCTTGGTGGAGCATCTACAAGATGCTCCAGGGAACTTTCATTGAGTCAGAGGTGTTTAGTGTCATAAGGTCCTTCTTAGGTTAAATAGGGGTGTATGACAAGACCCACCATTCAATATTCTAGGACCGATGTAGTTTTCGGGGCGCGTTTGGGTTGCTAGGGGCAAAATGGTTATTTTGATCAGGTTTGGTTGAAAAAGGTCAGGAATGGATCGAAGTGTTATGTTAAGCATGCCGGGTCATTCAGGGATGATCCCGGGAGAGTTTTTCACTATTTGGTGGGATTTGTGCGGTGTTGGGCTGTTCAGGGGCAAAACGGTCATTTTAATCGGAGTTAGCTGAAATGGGATCGGAATTGGACAAAATGGCATGCGAAGTACGCCTAATTGCTTAGTAACACTTTGGAAAGGTGGACTTACCGTCTTGAGGGATTTTGAACTTTCTCAGGATGTGCCTAGAGGCCCAAGGGGCAGGTTTGGTCATTTTTCACCGAGTCGAGCTAGCAGGCCCCGGTGTTGACCTAGGTGTTAGTTCCTAAAACCACTCGGTCTTGAAAAACTACATGTGCGGTGTTGATCCCTGAGACTGCCTGGTTTCAAAGAGCTACCTATAGGGTGGTGTTGGTTTCTAAGAACACCTGGTCTTAGAAAGCTAACTGCGATGGTGGTGTTGGTCTCCGAGAACTCCTGGTCTCGAAAAATTACCAAATGATGGATATTTTACATTTGCAGGCTAGCAGGCGCTAAAAGTGAACCGTCTAGAATTTGATAAAGTGTTGGTCCCTGAGATCGCCCAATCTCAGAAAGCTACCTAGATGGCGTTAGTTCCCGAGACCGCTTGGTCTTGAAAAACTACCCTGAATGCCTAGAGGCATGATGATGTTTATGGCTTCGATTGGGCCTTATGGGTTCGAGAAGCGACTAGTTGATTGGATTGGAGTTTGAAGACCTATCTTGGGCTTGCATGTATTGTGATGTTTGAAAACTGGATCCGGTCGGGCCGAAAATTGCTGAGTTGGCAAAAATGGGGTACTTACAGCTGTCCATCTTTTTCTGTCTTTTCTTGTCGAAGGCAGAAAAATAACAGAGTAAGAATCCCTTTTTTGGTCACGAGGCAATCGGAGGGATAATAACTTGGCAGGTTCGAAAAGCTTTGGACTCCTAGTGGGTCGCTGGTTTGGAAAACTTTGAAATTTAGAAAAACTTCGCATTTTGAAAATTTCGATCAGATTTGAGTTGCCGGTTTGACAAAGTTCGGCCTAGAACATTTGACCGTTGCAAGCAAAATTTTTGAAAGCTCAACTTTTGGGCTTTTGAAAGCTTCAGAAGTGAGTTTTGACACTTGGAGGATTGAAAGTTGGTTTTAATGGGAAGCTGAAGAGCTAGACGCATATAGCACATGCACATGGTCTTAGATCGCCCTGGCACATATAGCATATACACCAGTTGGAATTGTCTTCTAGCACATCTGCTACATGCGCTAGGTCGTGGGTTGTAAAACAGAGCAGGTTCGTGTTCTCTATTGTGTGTTACGAATTTTGAGAGTGATTCGAGAGCTTCTCCAAGGCTTTTTTGAGGGATTTCGATCGGGGATTGTTGGGGAAGTGCTGGAAGATAACGGGTGCTCGCTGGAGGTCACCATTGTCGCCGGATTCTTGCTGGAGAACTTGTTTCTTGTCGGAGAACCCAAAGGTTAGTTTTTTAAAATTTTATCAATTTCGATGTATATGTGTCTGTTTTTTTGCATATTATTAGTGTAAACCTATGTTTTAGGACCTTTAGAACGCAATTAGTGGATTGTTTTTGTGATTTGGTGAAGATTTTGAGTGTGTTTGGGTGATTTTGAGTGTGTATGAAAATGAGTTTCCTACACGGTTGGAAAAATCGCTTTTATAGGCCCGGATATTACGTGTTTGTGAGTGATTTTGTATTGGGATTCTTGAAAAATGTATAGAATAGCCATATGAAGTTTCGTAATTTTTTAAAAAATTTTGAATTTTTGAATTTTTATAAATTATGAAAAACAGGAAAAATTAGAAAATTGATCTTGCTGAAGGCCTAAAAATTGTAGGGAAATTTTAGAAAATTGTGGGGATATTCTTGAATGTTTTATGAATTTTTGTGGAATTTTTGAAAACAGAAATGGAACCGGGGAATTTGGAAAACCGAAAAAGTTGACTTAAAAAAATTGTGTTAGAGAATGAGAAGTGTATTGCGGAGGATGGGATTGTTGTGATTGAAGGCTTCGGACGTCCTAGGACTGTGTTTACAGCTTGTTGAATTTTGGAGTAGTGACTTTTTAAGGCAGAACCCTGGTGAAATTTTCAAAAAGTATTGATCCTTTAGAAATTTGACATCCAACTTTAAAATTTTTGGAAAAAACAATTATTTTTGAGAACTGAGCTTTTGAAGGAGAAAACCCAGGAATCGATTTGAAAGCTCAAAAAACCATAGAAAATTTTAGAATGGGGCCTTTGAAGGAGAAAGCCCAAGGAATCGATTTAAAATTTTAGGAAAAATCGTTAGCAAACATTTAGAAACATGGTTTTTGAAGGAGAAAGCCCAGAAAATGGGTTTTGATACTTTAGAAATGAAACTTTTTGAGGAAAAAGCTTGAAAAATCGTTAAAAAATATTTAGAAACAGGGCTCTTGAAGGAAAAAGCCTTGAAAACCGGTTTAAAATTTTGAAATGAGACTCTTTGAGGAGAAAGCTCGAAAACCTGCTAGAAAATCTTTGAAATGTGGCTTTTGAGGAGAAAGCTCGGGAAACCAGTTTGAAAATTTTTTGAAATGAGCTGTGGGAATGGATAGGGTCTTAGCTTCATTCTTCTCTTTTTCCCTTCTTTTTCTTTTTTTTCTTTCTTTTTTTTCTTTTTCTTTTTTTTTTTTTTTTTTTTGTTTTCTTTTCTTTTTCTCTCTCTCCCTCTCTCTCTCTCTCTCTCTCTCTCTCTCTCTCTCTCTCTCTCTCTCTCTCTTAATAGATTTATCTTCTTACTTTTCATACATATTCGGTGACTGATCAGCTTTCTGCATATCGTTACTTTTTTAGGATGTCGGAGGCAGGCGATGATAGTTCTGATAGGGGACGCTGTGGGAAGGCACCGCGGATCGAGCCAGGAGAGGGCAGCGACAGCAAGAGCGGTTTAGCTCGAGGTGGCAGTGCTACGCAGGTTCAACGACAGGGGTGTTTTTATGCTCTGTTAGTTGTGGGTGAGACCTATGTGAGCTTCCCTCAATTTCAGAGTGGAGTGTAAGCACCCTATTTTTGACCGCTTGACAATCTACGGTCCGTCTAGACTTGTACTCAAGTCAATATAGATGTATCCCAATCGAAATCAACTCTCCGAGTCTAATCTCGTCTATCCATCGTTTCGTGGGCCCACTAAGCCCAAATAGAGGCAAAATGACCAAAATGCCCTTAGGGGCATTGTCCTTTCCATTTTCTTTTCTAATTCTAATCCTTCTCTCGAGACAGTTGATTCCTCGAGACGGTAAATCTATTTCATCAGGCGCGTCTTTCCAAAGACGGTAAGTCCCCTTTTCCTTTCCAATTCCAATCCTTTTCTCAAGATAGTTGATTCCTCGAGACGGTAAATCTATTCCATCAGGCGCGTCTTTCCAAAGACGGTAAGTCCCCTTTTCCTTTCCAATTCCAATCTCTCTCTCGAGACAGTTGATTCCTCGAGACGGTAAATCTATTTCATCAGGCACGTCTTTCCGAAGACGATAAGTCCCATTTTATCCTGTCGATCGGGACGAGACCCCAAGTCCCCTAGATGGTAGAACGGTCCATCTTTGGCGCCTGCTAACCTGCCAATGTAGAAATGTCTGTTTCAGGCACGCCTTTTGAGAAATTTGACTTCTTAGGCGCTAAGTTCCTTTAGCAGCTTCCTAAGATCAGACAGTCTCGGGAATGATCGCGAACTATCAGAGTAACGAAAATACTCGCAAACATCGCAACCGTTAGAGTAGTGGAAATACTCACAAGCAGGTCGATATAGGAAATTGCCAACAAACCCCTGTATCACGCGAGTGCCGTCAGAGTGGCGGAAACACTCAAAACCAAGGTCAACACCGGTGCTTGCTAGCCTACTTCGGTGAAAAATGACCAAACTGCCTATTGGGCCTTTTCCGGCATATTTCTCGAGAACACACCTAAGTCATCGAAATAGTAAGTCCACCCCCTTCCAATCGATTATCGATTGCCCAGTGATTAAACTGCCGAACCAGATCTAAAACCGGTAATTAAACAGGTTGTTTAGAACATGTAAGGTGCCCCTCACGAGATCATATGAGCATTTTAACTATTTTGATGCTACTTTCATTCAAAATGAGGAGTCTTTTTATGGATAAGTGTTCCCTTTCTCATAAATATCACAAACTCCCTCTGTCTCTCAGTAATTAATAAATTACACAACTCTCTAAAAACGCCTACAAGACCCACACCATTTCTTAGTTTATTGCACACACACACGCTCAAAAACCCCGTTCCAAAATCCATGTTTTGAATTTTGTAGAGGCTAAGGTAAATTTTTTTTTTTTTTTTTTTAGGGTTGGGGGGGGGGGGGGGGGGGGGGGGGGCGGCACTCCCGTGTCCACCATTGTCTTAAACAAAATAAATTTTTTTTTCAACTTCCAAAAATGATTAACGAAAATGAACTTACGAAAGTGTTCACTGTCCCCCATTTATGGATTACGAATTCAACCCAACCAAACTGAACTTAGGAAAGGAACACAAAGTATAAATGCACATATATAAATGTGCATTTACTTATGTGTATAAATGGAGTGTCCAACACGTGTCGGACATGCAACCAAATGTATTATGTTACTTTTTCAATTTTAGGAATTGGACATGCTTTAGACACTTATAGACACATGTGTCCAATAGCTTGACACGTGTGTCCATAACTTAAAATAAACAAGAAACAAATTGCAAATTTAAAGAAGACAATTAAGGATCCAATGATAAAAACAATTTGGATTTATACCTTGTTGGACATTGGTTTGGGTCCTGGACAATAGGAAGCCCAAGGGGGTCCAACCATGTGACCCAATTTGATGGGTTTTTCCATCATGTTCTAGAGAGTCGTGTTCTATAATACTCTTAATACCCTAACAATTTACGTTTTTTGAACGGCGTTCTAAGACATGGTAAACTATCGTTCCAAAACGATAAATTTAACGATCCAATGTGTTTCCAAATCTTGTTCCTATTTATTTCTTTAGAGATTACCTATCGAGGAAAATAATCAAATATAATGAACAAAAATATAGGGAGGATAGAATATTGACATAATAGTATGCAAAAAAATGGGCCTTAATACTCATAGAATGTGTTTTCAGATAATTAATTTGAAAAAGTATAGACTATACTTTATTAAATGTCTAATTGTTAAAAAACAATTGTTCTAGAAGTACCTTAATTATAGTGTAATTTATACAAATCTACCTCTAGCAAGACATATTTTAAAACATGTGGTGTACTATGTTTCTGTTCCAGTTCCATGTATCTAATGACCTGAGTTCCAAGTAACATAAATCTCCACCGACTCCATATCACCGCCTCCCACCTTATAAATTTGTGTTGTGTTTGCATAAGAAACACACAAGGGTGTACAGCCAATTGAAGAAAGGAAACTCTACTTCTCTTCCCTCTCTCTCACCTTCTCTCTCAGATATACATGTGTGTGTGTGTGTGTGTGTGTGTGTGTGTGTGTGTGTGTGTGTGTGTGAGGTTTGTTTGTGCCGTGGGTGTGTGGCATTAATTGATGTCTCAATAACATCCCACTGCAAATATCTTCCAGTAGGTAGGTTCAGACAAATCTCTTAGACTACAGAATGGCACATAAAATCTGGTGGTCGATTTTGGTATCAACCTGAATCAAGGTAAGGCTCACTGTTACTACTTCCACTTGCATACCCTGTACTGTAACATACCTTGTAATCCCTCCTCCTCTAGACTTTTAGTTATAGAAATTCTAAACCCAAAAATTCCAATTTGTTTATGCATATGATTTTCTAAAATAGATATTAAGATTTTTTGTCCACACTTCTATTCCAATATGGAGAATGTGAAAAATAATTACTTACTATTTCTATATATATAAGTGAACAAATAGTTATTATTTTCAATATATAAGATTCATTTGTTGACGTGTCCCTGCTATGTCATATCCTATTTTTTGGAAAACTAGCATGTATCGTATGTTAGTATATGTGATTCTTAGTATATGTACATAGATGTTTTTTGGCACACTATGTCCACTTGTCCTATATTGGGACTATATCCGGTGTTCACACTTTACTTTTCACAAATCGCAGCCAAAAAGTGTCAGTTTTAGAAGCACAAAGACAAAATGCTGGAACCTTTTCTTTAATAAGCAAGAAAGATATCATTCAAAAGGGCCAAAAGGGTGCAATCGTTGTACACATGGTGTGCATACTATATCAAAACAAGAATAACAGACCAAAGGGGTGCAACCTTTGCACACATGGTGGGTGCACTATATCAGAACAAAACCTATAGACCATCTCCAAAAGAAAGCTCTCCTATAAAATTCCATATGCACCGCATCAAACACATTAAGTGCCACATTCCATACCTTTTCAACCTCTTAGAACTGTTAGTCCAGGTGACAACCCAAGAGAGGGGGTATATTTGGGTTTAAATAATAATTCAACAAATAATTTAAGATTTAAAAATTCTAACTAAATATTCAAACAAATATTGATCAACCAATAATATGCTGTAAATAAGTGCAAGCAATTCAAACTATAAAGTAAATGAGATAGAGAGCAGAGAATACGACACCAAAATTTATCGTGATTCGATTTCAACTCTAAAGTCTACATCCACTCCCCAAGGCTCTTTCTTAAAGTTTTTTCTTCACTATATCCAAACCGTAAATATAGCCACTAGTTTTTTAACCCAAGCACTAGTCCTCCTTTACAACTAGTTTTTTTTCACAGATGCTAGTCACACCCCTCCAGCTAGTTTTTACATAGGTGCTAGTCACACCCAACCAAGTGATCCCTTATTCTAACTAATTTTTGTACAGATGCTAGTCACACCCAACTCCTACCTATTTCTCCTAACTAGTCTCTCTTTTACAAGAAGAAAGAACAACAGTACAACCACTCTTACTTACTAATACATTCTCTCAAAAAATGAATATGTTAATGAAGCTCTCAAAATAATACAAGATAAAAGACAATGAAGCTCTCAATAAACTTTGTAGGATGAATATCACTTTGAAGCACAATACTTGTTGTTCTTGTTGTTCTCATTTGCTCCTCAAGTGTATCTCTATTTATAGATAAAGAATGATGCTTGATTTGTAACTTCAAATCTGTTTCTGGCCGTTTGAGAAAGCATTGAAGATTTTTTCCCGTTGAACAAGCTGCTACCAGATAGGATTTTAAATTTCAGATTAGATGCCTTCACTTCCACCTCAATTTTATCTTTGATAACGTTCGAATTTGAAATAGCTATAAGAGAAAAGTTGTAAACATGGAAGTCAACTTTTGAGAACAGCAAGAATTAGATCCATCCAATGATCAAATCAAAAGTTATGATCAAAAGCTAGCATATTTGAATTTCTGCACAAATGTCTTCACTTCCAGCTTGATTTTAGCCTTGATAACGTTCGAATATGAAAATATCTATAAGATAAAAGTTGTAGATATGGAAGTCAAATTTTCCAAACCTCAAGAAGCAGATCGATTCAATGGTCAAATCAAAAGTTATGATTAAAATACTCAAACTGTCTCTCACTTGGCAAATTTAAATTTATACAGAGTTGCCTTCACTTCCACCTCAATTTTCTCCATTACAACGTTCAAATTTGAAAATATATATTAGATAAAAGTTGTAGAAATGGAAGTCAACTTGTCCTAACTTCAAGAATCAGATCAATCCAACGGTTGGATCAAACAATATGTGCAAAATACTATGACTGTATCATAGGATATAGTTTCATTGAATTTTCAACCTTAGCAGAAAAATATATTCTCTAATTTTCTTTCTTGAATCAAGTTTTCTTAAAACATGATTCTCAAAGATTTAGATATTATTTTCCAAGTCTTGATCTCTCTTTCAAGTACTTCATAATCCTGCAAAACTTTATTACACCAACTAGACCAAGGATTAAAAGTATTGAATATATTTAATCAAGAAAACATTTATAAATCAAAGTTATCATCAAAATCATATATAAAATTTTATATAAATAAACTTAGGGCTAACAAGAACTACATCCACCAGCCCAACACATAGAATTGAAATGTTGATGCCGGCATGACCCACAATTAAGGATGGCAACAGAGCGGGAATGATACAGGTTAGGCTAAACCCTACCCCAACCCTAATAGAAAAACTTCACCCTATGCCACGTCCGAAACTCGTGACGAGTTAAACCTCTCCACCCTGCCCTTGTCCCACTTAAGTTCATCAGGGTTCAGGTTATAATGGTTTAACCCGAATAAAATTTTAAAATATAAATAAATCTCTAGAAATAAAAAATAATGCAAATTATATAAATACTAATACAATATAAAATTGAGAAAGAAATGGCCTAAAATCCAAGATTAAGAAGTGACATTAGAACCCTAATATTTACTTATATACTAAGAATATTTTTTTTTATAATTAAATATAATATGACTATTTCATAATATAATTGAGGTGAGTTTGGGGTGGGGTGGGGTGGGGTGGGGTGACTTGAACCCTAACCTGTCCCAAACCCATATCGGGTTTTGTATTCTTTCATACCCCGCCCCTAACTCTCTTATTCATACCCAAAACGCTTCCTAAAAAGGACAGGGTGAAGCAGGGTTCAGGTTTTTCGAGTTCAATTGCCATCCCTCCTCACAATACCCCAAAAAAAGGGAAAAAAAAAAAAAAAGAAAAAAGAAAAAAAGAGACACCACAAACTTCTAACCACATCACAATGAAGAAGTCAATGATTGACTAAGAAATGCAATAAAAAGAAATGCAATTTTCCAAGTAACTAAGTCGACACCAACCACGTTCAGATAAATTTATATAAATTATATGGCTCCAAAATCATGAATCCTCAATAAAAAGAAGCCACTTTATCAGCATGAACACATTTATTTCCAAGTTTCTACCTGAACTAGTGAAGCCTCATAAGAAATAATTGTACGTGGTATGCGACTAGAAGTCAAAAAGAAAAAAAAAAAAGAAACAGTGAAAAAAAAAATCAAACAGTGAAAAGCAAAAAAGGAAATGGAAAAAAAGAAAAAGAAGCCAAAAGGTGAATGTATGAAAAAATAAAGAATGGACATAGAGTTAAAAGGAGAAAAATTATCGAAATAGGCCAACTGGGCTCTTGTCACAGTTAAAGTGTTACAAAATTCTGGCTTGTTTTGGATCATGCACCGTTCTGAGAGACAGAAGTCAGACATTATAGCCAATTGAATAAATCCCAAACCTCATCACACCATACACAAAGCAAGAAGAAGCTCATCAAGCTAAGTCAACATTATAATGCTTGAATGCAGCTCGCTTAAGAGGCCTGTCCAAATCTCACCTCTGGAAATTTTAATTATTATTTTTAGAAATTGTTCCACCCAATAAAACAATAATCAGCTCTGGTATCAGAAATTCTTGCTATTGCCGTTTTTAGGAGACCTTTCTCAGTATACTAGCAATTGGTTAGCTAGTCTCATCCTAATTGACTACGTTTGGGACTATCTAGCGGGTGAGATCCAAAAAGACTTGCATTGCCGAGTTTCATATGAATGAGCTCTCAACACAACTGATTACAATTCAAATCAGCTCGGCGTATTCACACCCGAAGTTCATTACTCCATGCGGATTGATTTTGATCACATCTCGCAACCAAACAATGTCATATAGTCAATTCTGAATAATTGCCATTCAATTCACGCAAATTGATAAATTTTACAAATAAAATCATAACTAGAACAACAAATATCAGTTAAAATACATTACAAAAGAACAATGGCAATCTCAACAAACTTTTAAAAGTAAAATAAACAGAAATAATATGCAACCGGTGGTGTTATACAATATGCTGATTAGATAACAGAAATATTCATGTCATTGAACAAACAAAACCCTAATTCCAAAGAATCGAGAGCATTTGAAGACCGATCAGTATTCAGATCAATCAAACAACTACAAAACCCCAAAAATGAGAAACAGAAATGCGCAATTATAAGATGAATATATAAGCAGATTGCTTTGTAGAGACAGAAAAGCGTAGATTTAGAGAGAGACAGAGTGGTACCTCTTTCAACGTAAGCCATTGGAGCTTCTCTTCCAGGGTCTTCTTCGGTCCTCTCACGTACTGAGATAATTTTAACGTTGATCCTGGAAGAGTCACCGCTTTGAAGAACAAACGGAGTAATGATCCACTGTGTAAGCTTGTGCAATGGGTTGTGTCTACTAGACCGTAAGTTCGTCGCCACATATTGACGATCCCGTTACTTTTGCTGACATGGCTGTTTGTAGTTTAGAGGTGTCGGGTCTGGTACTAGTCATCATCATTCCCATTCTCCGTTTTTTTTTTTCCTGTTATATATATATATATATATATGACAGAATGGCTCGGACTGTTTGCATACACTACAATTAATTTTAAAATGATGCAGTTTTTAATTTAATAAAAATCAAATAATTACTAGGTATAAAGTTTTAAAGTGGTGATTAAAATTTAGAGTACTTAAAAGGTTTTGAATTTAAATCTTAAAAAAAATAGAGCTCAAATCTCAAATCTTAACCATTAGACAAATCTTGAGTACTATTTTCTGCCCAATTCAGCCCAATCACAAATTATATCTTGAGCATCGGGTATAAAATTGCAGGTTTTCGGCATGTTTTCGAAGTTTTAAATATTCAACATTAAAACAAATAATATAAAGTCGCGTGTCATGTTATATCTATGACTTACCTTGTCAGAAGATAAGAATTTATATGACTTAATTTTATAAAATGGTTGAATGTTTTATGTCGTATTGTTTGTATAAATATATAGCTCATTATTTCACAAATAATTGTTAAGCCGGTTCAGGTGGGTCGAGTAAATCTCATCCCTATTTCAAAGGGCAACGGATTAACCCACTCATCTCATTCCATATCACTCCTACCCACATTTAAAACAACACATCCTATGGGCAAATTTGAGGTGGTGCCCGACACTAATGTAAATTACCGTCTCTAATCCCAACAGGAAGTCTACACAGTTTGAGCCAGCAATTGTTTGTCGTGGCCTTCAGTCTTGATGGTCCGCTAGAATCGCAAGTCGGCCCCTATTTTTTAAGGGCTTGGATAAATAATTACATTGACACACTTTCAATAATGATTCAATGTTACGCTTCAACTAAAAAGGTAGAGATTTTGATCCCTTTAGTTATGAAATTATATCACTTCATCCATTTATTAGGTTACCGTTCGAGGAAGTAACGAAAAACGGTCACATTATTAAAAAATAAACCAAAATGCTTGCATTAAGATAAATAATTTTTTAGACAAAATTGTTCAAAATTGCCCAAAAAAATCTATTCGCCATACATATGCAGGAGTCATATACGAATATACAAATAGAGAAGACCTCATGCATGTGTACGAGGGTATAGATAGTTTCTAGGGCACTTTTGACCCGGAAAAAATATTTATTAATTCAATTTTGTCCAAAAAAAAACACTTATTTTAGTGTAAGGGCATTTTGGACTTTTAGTCACGAAAAAAATATTTATTAATTCAATTTTGTCCCAAAAAAAAAACACTTATTTTGGTGTAAGGGCATTTTGGACTTTTAGTCACGGATTGTTTTCCTTTACTTTCTTAAATGGCAAAAGAGTGAAGTGATACAATTCCATTGTTAATGAGGTCATAATGTCTATTTTTTTTTAATTATATAGGATAAAATAATACTAACAATATAATAAACCCTATATGTTTTTTCTCATAGGACCCGCTAGACTAAAATTTAAGGTTTGATCAATAGTTTGAGATGACTGGAGATAAGCACTTCAAATCACAGTTGTTAATCTCATTTCATACCGGCCGGTAAAGCTTGAATTGTACTGTTCCAGCAAAGCAAACAGGACATGCAAGCTTCAATTCCGTTCTGGTTAGAATACCAGTCTATTCCGGCGTGTTCCGATTTATCTCGGCAATTTCAGCATGTTCCGAAGACACTATTTGGTTATTGGCTCCATCTTGTTTCAAAGGTTAACAAAGTTAAAAAAAAAAAAAAAAAAAAAGAAGAAAAAGTATAAAGAAACAAAAAGGAGAAGATTTAGAAAACTGCCTGATGGGGACCGATCAAAATACCCTTAACGGGTTGACTAAGAATTTTCCTTACCACACTCAGGGTACTCAGAGAAATTGGGAGCTATTGATGGGGACCGATTAGGAATATCCTTAACGGGCTGACCAGGAATTTTCCTGACCACACCTGGGGTACTCAAAGGAATTGGGGGTTACTAATGGGGACCGATCAGGAATACCCTTGGCGGGCTGACTTGGAGTAAGCACATATAGGCTGTTAGATTCAGCTGATGACTTATTGTGCATTACAGTGGTTGAGGCTTCAATACCAAACATATTGATATCTCGAGGGACACAGATGAGATCAAAAGAAGGAAAAACATCACAAAAGAAAGGTCAACCCTGAGAGCTCCAATTGACTAGAGCACGATCAAGAAGACTATAACTAAATAGACCAAGGCCTTGCAAACCATGACCGCGCACGACCGATCAGGCCATGCCCAAGCAAATCTTGTGGGTGGTGCCGATCATTCCCCCCACCTACCACGCCAGTAGGGGCCATCATTGACAACCCAATCATGATAACGTGCTCACAACTCCAAGACTTTGCATGTAGCAGGAGATAGTCACCTTACTTGCTCTAACACACACCTAAGGGAGCGCTACATTGGGGGTTGGACAACCACTCCCCCCATTACCTTGTCACCAGTCAGGACCTCCAATGTCGCGCTGCCACGTGGATAGACAGTCATCTCTCACTCTCTCCATGCATGCAACACCCTTCTAGAGCCACCAGGATGCTTACCTATATAAAAGGGAAGATCATCTTCTCCAACAAGGTACGTAAGCATAAACCCGAACCAAAACTCTATTGAAATATATCCAAAAACCTAACTTTGGCATCGGAGTGCCCTTAGCAGGCATCACACCGGTGCTCCCCATTCCCTTTTTTCTCTCAGGCAACCAGAGTAGGTCGTCGTCGACCTGGAGACTGACCCCACCAGTTTACTGCTTTATCAGTTGGTGCCGTCTGTGGGAAGGAGGCATTTGGTACTCCTTTCAAATCCTCTTCATCCTCTTCTCCATCATCACAAAGGACACCCCCTTCGTCATAAAATTAAATTCTCTCATACCTACGATCAACATCGTCCCGGCTCCAAGATCCGTTCTCCCTCAGAGGCCTCAAAAAGACCCACTGATGCACTATTAGGGGCCCCAGGCCTAACCCTAACTTGATCCTGAGAGGGAGTATTCTCAAAATTCGATGATTACACCTCTCTCTCATCCATGGTTCCTATCAAGTATCCTTTTCTCATAGACTTGGACTCTACCCTAGCCATTTCTTCAACCCACCCAAGCGACTTATAGATCGCTCTTACACCTTTCAACAATCGCTCAAAACAATCAACTCAAGAAGAATTGCATAACGGCTTAAAGCTACAGTGAATAGACTTACCAAGCGACATAACGAATCCTTCGGAGCAGTTACGAATCATCACGGTAGGCAACGGCGCAGAAGCAAATCCAGTGAATAGTTTGAAAATCTCCAAGTATGGCACATGCACAGTGGGAGCCAAAGGGTGTAACCGCCTAGGCTAAAAGCCTCTTTTTTGAAATCAACGGTCCAGATTAGGTCGCCCACCCGCAAATCCAACAACTGGCAGTCCATGAGTCATGTCACGTTTTGAAAACCAATGGGCGCGCACCGGATGGGGAAATGTCAATCGATGCATTTATTCCTCGCCAACCTTATCATAAATGCATCCATAGCGCCATAAATACATCCCGCCTCTACAAAGCAACACCTATCGTCCCAGGAATTTCCCTGACCATGTGTGGGGTACTCAGAGGAATTGGGGGCTACTGATGGGGATCGATCAAGAATACCCTTAACGGGCTGACTAGGAATTCCCCTGACCACGCCCGGGGTACTCAGAGGAATTGGGGGCTACTGATGGGGACCGATCAGGGATACCCTTAACGAGCTGATCAGGAATTCCCTTGACCATGCCTAGGATACTCAGAGGAATTGGGGGCTACTGATGGGGACCGATCAGGAATACCCTTGGCGGGCTGACCGGGAATAAGCACATATGGGCTGTTAGATTAAGCTGATGACGTATTGTGCATTATAATAGTTGAGGCTTCAGCACCAAACAAATTGATATATCCAGGGACACAGATGGGATCAAAAGAAGGAAAAACACCATAAAAGAAAGGTCAAACTTGAGAGCTCCAACTGACTAGAGCACGACCGAGAAGACCATGACTGAATAGACCAAGGCCTAGTAGACCATGACCACGTATAACCGATCGGACCATACCCGAGCAAACCTTGTGGGACGGTGCCGATCATTCCCCCCACCTGCCATACCAGTAAGGGCCATCATTGACAACCCAATTATGATAACGTGCTCCCAACTCCAAGACGTCGGGTGTAGCAGGAGGTAGTCACCTTAGTCGCTCTGACACACACCTAAGGGAGCGCCACGTTTGGGGTTGGACAACCACTCCCCCCATTACCCTGCCACCAGTCAAGACCTCCAATGCCACACTGCCACGTGGATAGATAGCCATCTCCTACTCTCTCCATGCATGCAACGCCCTTCTAGGGCTACCAGGATGACTACCCATATAAAAAGAAAAATTATCTTCTCCAACAAGGTACGCAAACATAAACCCTAACCAAAACTTTGTTGAAATAGACCCAGAAATCTAACTTTGGCATCGGAGTGCCCTTGTCAAGCATCACACTGATGCCCCCCATTCCCTTTTTCCTCTCAGGCAACTAGAGTAGCTCGTCGTTGACCTGGAGATTGACCCCACCAGTTTACTGCTTTATCACTACCGACGAATTTGCTTCACTTAAGACGTAGCAATACACCATTTTCTGCCCAGAGTCAAAGAGGAAGGGAGAAACAAATGAAGCATTCTTCGTTATGTGGTGAAATCTTATTTCTCTCTACCGTATATTGAGCCACAAAATTATAGAGATAAATGAAAATCCAGCTTTGGAAAGAGTTCCTATTTCCCAAGGCCAACTAACACCCTCGCCTAACTATCCCACCTGCCAGTCAAAAGGGTCAAATTTGTTTAACATTAGCTGATATGCCAATTGGCCGCTCAAAAAAACGTGTGATAAACAATTAACAGTGTACGACCGTGATGTAATTTTAATTACTCCATAAAATCTGAAGTTGATTCACAGAAAAGAGAGTTAACGTATATAAAAAAATTCACATTGGTTCAGAAGTTATAAAGAAACACTCTAATAAAATTAAAAGAAAATAGTTTTGAATAGGTTGATTTATCTAATCTAAATTATGAAAATAGTTTAAAACTAATAAAAGAAAATTTTGAGTTCAGTTATTCTAATCAGTTGTTTTACCCGAAATTTCAATGAAGGTTTCTGATAACTCAAACCATTGACTGTGTTGTGAGTCTTTGATTCAAAAGATTTAGCGATAAAAATAATTATTCTTTAACAATCAAACCTATAATAAATCAGGTTTAGAATCATAGATGCATACCCTCAACTTGTGCAGTAAATATACTGAGCTAGAGTTTGTACATAAATATTACCAAGTATAATCAAACATTTAAGTTTTCATAAATATCTAGGGTTTTGATCCTAAAGAATTAAGAATAAGAAGATAAAAATATTAAAACCTTAGGTACCTCGAATTGTTCATTCAAGATTTTCAATTAATCTTTACAATTGATCCCAATATAGAATCGAGCTACTCAACGTCATTATTGATATGCAAAATATATATTGAAAGATTGAATCTGATTGCAGGGATTGAAAAACTATGAAAAAATGTTGAATCTAATTATAGAAATTGAAAAACTATTAAAACCTTGGAAAGTTTTACTCTAATATACCCCTAAAGTTCTCAAAGACACCCTAAAACTTGTAAAAACTAATTACTCAAAAAGAACTCTCTAAAATAGGTTTGAGTCCCAGTATTTATAAGCAAAGAAAAATCAAAATTTCCACGAATCGTTCAAATGCCTTAGCCCAATATTTGAACGGGCTTCTAATGCCCTTCTGATTGTCTTTATGCTCTATAAATCTCTCAAATAGGCTGCAGACCAAATTCTAACGAGGCTCCATTTGACGCATCGTTCAAATGCCCTTGCGCATCATTCAAATGCCCTTGCGCATCATTCAAACGCTAAGCTCCACTATTCAAATGACTTACGTGTGCTAACGTCATGCGTTCGAATGTCCTATGTAACCGTTCAAACAGTCTTTTTCTTTTTCACCCAATTTCATTATATTTAAGTATGAAATCATGTTATATTTAACAAACTAAGTTAGATACAAATTAGGACTAAAACTATACAATTAATACTACTTTAGGTCTAACAAATAACTAATTAAGGCATATAGATTGCACTTTTAGAGTACAATCACCTATAAATGCAGCCATATATATAAATTCACATATATGTTTTTATAGTGACCTAGAGTTGATAAATGCAACCTTAAACATTTTTATGTGTATAAATGTAGTCATCAGTCCTATTAATTCAAACCACCGATAATTTGCATAATTTTTTTTATAAATATATAATATTTATCATAATAAATTGATAAATTTGAAATTGTATGAAGTACACCAGTATCGGTATTGGTACATACCATACCAATAACAAACATGGTACGCTATTCGGAGTGAGTTTAACAACTATACTAAAAATCATACCCGATTCACAAATATAGGAGTTTATTTTATTTGTATTTGTATTTGTATATTAAACAAAATATATCGTCCTTTGAAAGTAGGAAACTATAATGGGATCGAATTATTAATCTCTACTCTCTAAGTTAAAATTAATGAAAATATATGTTTATGAGAATTATTGTGTGGGCCAGTGCACGAATAAAAGTCAAAAGGTGAATTAGCTTCATAAAGTTGGGCTAGCTTTTTCAAACAACAACTTTGTATTTGAATAGATGGAAAGGCTTCTTCAACAACCAATCATAATTGTCAAGATTTTGTGTATCACTTTTGATGTATATTTTTTCTTCTGTTAATCTTTTGTACAAAGATCTGTATTGTACTACACAAATTATTATAAATATAGAGCTTTTCTTCCCACTATTTTGTGTGGACTAATTCCACAGATCTATTGATTTCTTTATGGTATCAGAGTCTTGAAGGAGAGTTCTTTAATTGTTCATGTTTTCTTACATTTCTTTGTCAAACAATGACAACTACATCATCCTCCACACCTCACTACCCTTACCCTAGTCACATCGATGTAGCAAACTTGTCTCTTAAGTTTAACATAAAATAACTATCTTTTATGAAAAACTCAAATTTTATCCTTAATTGAAAGCTAAGATGTTTTAGGTTTTATCAACGGATATGAACCAACACCTCCTAGCAAGATGAGTCTAGTGAGGGGAAACGGAAAGATTCCCAATCCATACTTTCAGGCATGGATCAAGACAAATCATTTTGTTAAAGCTTGAATAACCAATACTATTACTAAATATGTATTGAGTTTAGTGGTTGGTCTTGTGACTCCAAAAGAGATTTGAGATACATTGTTGAACTCTACAAGATTATCAATTTAGAGAATACGATTTAATTCAATGACTTCAATATCTAACAAAAACAACCACTCCATGCCTGAGTATCTTCGCCTATTCAAAGGGATCTGTGATAAGCTCAGTGCCATTAGCAAACCGCTATCAGATTATAACAAGGTCTTTCAACTTCTTTATGATCTTAGCCTAAAATAAGATGACTTCTCTACTATTATACTAAAGCAACTTGTTCCATGCTTCAATGATATAACAATTGTTACAAAGTTATGAGCTTCGAAATAAAAATGCATTTAATGTGGATCCTTCTCAAAATACGATTTTTGTGGAACAAAGACCCAATGGTGGAAATTGAAATCTCAACAAAAAAGGTAGGCACAACAATGGCTTTAATCAATCCTTTCTTCTAAAGAAAAAGGATTTGCTCCGACTAGCTCTCATGATCGTAACATGAATTCTATCAACAAGAAGCGCGAGTCTTATAATTAGAATAACAATTGCCACCCAACCCCCTTCATAACCATAACCAAAAGACGTGTTGATACTAGTGTTCTTGTTTGCCAAATTTGCAACAAGGAACGTCATAATGCCCTTTACTGCTACAATCGTTTTAAACACTCCTACCAACCAGAGTGTCAAGGTTCGCTTCTTCATGCTCTATGAAAGCTCAAACTTGTGCCAAACTTGTGCTCAAGGGTTGCCTAAACTTTGTCCAAGCATTGCCCAAACAATGCCCAAGGTAACCCTTTGGTGTCTCAAGGATTGCTTAAGACAACAACAAGAAGGCAACCAGGTGGGGGCCAATTAACCTCACTTTGGCTTATGCCAACAGCAAGGGTGAGGGGGGACATAACCTCACCAGCATTTAACCATGTCACGAGCTACACTTCAAGGTCGAGCCCATGCCCTCATTCTCTAGTCTCATGTCAACCTAAACTTGTCTGTACATATTGTATAGAGTCTAATAGTGTAGGTTTGGTGTCGGATGCACGTGTAGATTTTCCCTTGTCAATGTGTGCGGCATCCAAGTTAGTAGTGTCTTAGCCCTATTAGGAAGAGGTGTTGTAATTTTTCTAAAGGGCTAGAAAATTAGTTTAAGGTCATATATAAATGTATGTAAAAGGGTCTTGTCAAATTCCTTGTACATATTTTTGTAGACCCATTATGACTCATCGAGGGGATGTCACGTTTTATAGTATCAATTTTAAAATGGCTAAGAAAGCATATATAAGGAGGCAGTATGCTCCTACCACCCTCCACCCACTACTTCTTGTATGGCCTGAGGCATGTCTTGTACACGTAATAGTGATTTTATCAATGAAATATGTTCATTACTTCCACCCATTCTCCAACTAGGTTGCTTGACGGTTGGCCTATAATTCTCAATTCTAGCTTCCAAATGAGATGATCCGGGTTTGGTTGTATTGTGAGACGGACTTGGCAAGCTCTACATGAGCCACATTTATGACTGCCAAGCTCACAAAATGTCGGCCCGTGACACAGAGGATGCTCCATAAGCCTTAGCACCCTTAACAATCAATGAACCCCAAGAAATGACTGGATTCTTGATACTAGAGCAACTGTACACATGACAGCTAACAAGGGTAAGTTTCATAGGTTTGTTCCTTATAATGGCAATGATTGTGTTATGGTAGCCCATGGCAAAAAAATTACCAATTACATATGTTGGTGATGCTCTTTTATCCACTAAAGATTCTAATCTACACTTGAATGATGTGCTATATGTGCCTAAGATGACCAAAAGTTTGATTTTCATATCACAACTTATATCAAATTTTCCTTACCTTTTTGAAATCTCTTCTACTAGTTTTGTTGTGAAGGACCATAAAACAAACAAGATTTTGGTAAAGGGAACTATAAAAGGTTGTTTATATGCATTCGATGGGGGCAATGAACAACAGCAAGCTCTTTTCTCTACTCATTTTCGGTCTACTTTAGAGGATGTTTGGTATCAAAGTCTTGGTCATCCCCAAGCAAAGGTCATCGGCTTTCTACAAAAAAAAAAAAAAAAAAAGGATTAATGTCATAAATTCGAATAAAAGGTATTCCTTCTACTTAAGTTTTGAAATGAGTAAGAGTACTAAGTTACCTTTTCTTTCTTCTAAAAAATTTTCTGTTGAACCCTTGAATAAAAATCATACCGATTAGTACATCATTTTGGATACTTTGTGTTATTTGTTGATGATTGTTCTCGATTTGCAAGATTTGCCCACACTGCGACATAGATCGGATTTTTTTCCATTGTTCCACCATTTTTCATAAGATGGTTGAGTGTCAGTTTTTTAAGAAACTAAAAATATTTCAAACTAATGGTGGTGGAGAATTTTCAAAAATTGAATTCTTGGACTATTTAAACAGTCATGGTATCATTCACCAATCATGATGTCTAAGTATCCCAGAGCAAAATGGGATTGTCAAAAGAAAACATAGATATGTGGTCGAGCATCCATGTTCTTTCCATACTTTTTCATGTTGAATTGCTAAAGAAATTTTGGGTGGAGGCCTTTGTTACTTTAGTTTTTCTTATCAACTTTTGTCCATGATCAAAATTTGGGTATTTGCAGACCGTTTGTTTTGTTATACGGTAAAGTTCCACATTACACAAGCTTACGGGTTTTTGGCAGTAGATGTTTCCTATGTATTTGTCATCATGTGCAAATAAATCTAAGCCTCGCTCTTTTTCATGTGTATTTGTGATACAATGAAACATACAATGGTTACTAGTGCTTATATCTGCCTACTAGTTTGGTTTTCAACTCTCGGCACGTCGTTTTTCATGAGTCTATTATTCCTTTTAAGTAGATAGAAGATTTATTTATTGAGCAAAATGAAGCTAAACTAACAACTTTTATGGATTGGAGTAATGCTTTGAGTCCTATTGATCATTTCTCAACTCATTTTTGTGCATGTTATGTTAATCAAGTTTCTTGCACTTCAACACAAGTTAGTCCCACAATTTCTACTTGACCTCCAATCCTTAATTCCATATATCCTGAACACAAAGGCTTTTCGCTAGATCCCATAACATCTAGCCCCATCCACCTTGAGCATGTAAATTCTTCCCCAAGTACCATGTCATCCATACTAGCTAGTCCCACTCTTCTCCTACAACCCATAAACCATGCTTTCATGCACACTTCCCTTCTTCCCATGGTGATCTAGACCCCACTTGTACTCATATTCACTTACCTAGCAATGCAAATTCTATCATTGATATTTTTTCACCAACTTCCTCTTTCAATTCTCATACAATGGTCATTCGAGCTAAATGCGGCATTTCCATGACCAATAGCATATATGTTATTTTTCACACTACTTTTATTCCTAATGAACCAAAATCCATTCATTTGGCTTTGAAACATCTAGGATGGGTTTTTGTTATTAAGGAAGAACTTAAAGCTTTAGCTGAAAATCATACATGGGATTAGTGCCTCATAGTGGTGATATGAATATTATTAGTTGTCTTTGGGTTTTTAAAACAAACTTCGATCTCATAGTACTTTAGAATGGTTAAAAGCTTGTCAAAAGGATATATGCAACAAGAGGGTGCTGATTTTTCTAAGACCTTTAGTTTGGTGCTTAAACTTGGTAGTGTCAGACTTATTCTCACAATTGCCACGATTAATAATTGGGTCATTAAGCAGCTAGATGTCAAAAATGCCTTCTTATGTGGGGTCTTCATGAAACTATTTTTACGGAGCAACCACCAGGCTTTATCAGTCTTTTTAAGCCTTTTGATGTGTGTCACCTATGATAAGCATTATATGGGCTTAAATAGGCTCCTCTCACTTGGTTTGACAAATTTAGCTTCTTTTTATTAACCCTAGGATTTACTTGTAGAATTGTTAACTCTTTTTGTTTTTTTTTTTTTTTGTTCATCGGACTACTAATGGTATTCTTGTTTTATTGCATTACATGGATGATATAATTTTGACTAGCTATTTTGATGCTTTTATTCAAGATCTCAGTTGTCAATTCCTTATAAAAGATTTAGTTTTGCCATTACTTTTTGGGTGTTGGGGTTTATCCTTTCTCTAGTAGTGTTTTTCTCACACAAGCCAAGTATGCACGTGATCTTCCTCATAGTGCATAAATGGATGCTTGGAAGCTAATTGCTACTCTTATGTAGGCCAGTCAGTGGATCGAGTTTGATCCAGATTCGATCCGGATTCAATTCGACAGATCAGGATCCAATTATCTAGATCCGAGAAGATAATCCATTAGAACCCAGATCTAACAAATCCGTTCATTTTTGGATCAGATTAGCCAGATTTGATAGACCTGATTATGGATTCGATTCAAGAAGATAATCCATTCTTTACATTATCGAACCATTTGGAAAACCTAATCATTATCTCTTTCTCTCTCTCTCACTCACTCATATCAATAGGTGATAGCTCCACCTATCTCCGTCACCAACTCACTAGCCTTTTTTTGGAATACCATAACACCTCCATCTACCATTGTCACCAACGACCATAGCAACAATAATGTGCTAAGTCTTCTAGTTTTTCACCTTAAGGTACTTTCAGAACACTCCAACAGTCCCACTCACCCCTATTTCTCTCTCTCTCTCTCTCTCTCTTTCTTTCTCTCATATATATACAGTATGATTCAATGAAAACCCCAATGTTTATATCCCTATTAAAATCTATGCATTTGTAGATATAAGGTTCTTTTTGTCTATCTTCATCTCCTTCTTTTCATTTTTTTTCAATGAGATTGGGAGGTATCATTAAAGAACTGTCAAAGAGATTGGTGTATTTTATTGGGGAATTTTCCTAAGTGGCTAACTGTACTAAACTTTGTTGGTTGTGCCTCTACTTATTTATTGTTGACATATATGTTCATGAGTCATGACTATTATTTTGCAAATGTAGAATAACCCTTTTAGAGAGTTAGGCAAGTGTCTTAGAATAATATGGATTACTGAATGCTGGAACTTAGGTTCTTATCTGTTGAACTTTTCAGAGAATAGAGTAGAAAAAAAAAACTTAAATCAAGGTTAGATACTCCATTTTCCTTTACAACTTAGATTTTAGGATCTGTAAATCAACTTTTCTGCTTTTTGATCTTTGAAGTCAATGAGGTTTGGGATATTTTGTGATATTTTGTGCTAATTTACACGGTGTTGTTACTTATGCAAGCCGGCCTATATACTGCTACTATTTCATTTTGAAAATGTACCAGCAGTGACGATAATAATGTGTTTGTGGCAATTTCGAGTACTAGTGTGGATTGGGATCTTGGTGGGTGTTTGAGTTTGATAATCTGAGATGTGTTAATTCAATGGTACCAAGAAAAATAAATAACTATATGAAACATTTCATTAGGGAAGAGAATATGCAAGTATAGAATGTGGGTATAAATTGAGATTCAGATTGTTAATCCAAATCTCTAACATTCTTTTTCTTGTTTTTTAAAAAGTTTCTGCAACTCATTATTGGTTAAACCTGCAATTATGCTTTTGATATGTTTGATTACAATATAGTAATTGTGAGATGGTTACTAGTTTGGATTGAAGATGATTGTCCAAAATATGTTCGTTATATTTTGGATTGAAGATGATTGTCCATAATATCATATAGTTTTTATAATAGTTGTATTAATGGGGCATTAATGTTGACATTTTGATTACAATATAAACATATAACTTTTATATACTTCTGAATATTTCGTATATATATATGTGTGTGTGTGTGTGTGTGTGTGTGTGTGATTGTATATAGGCAGTGTAATTAGACTTTTATTCTTGTTTTGGGAACTTTACTTGACATGGTAGGGGACATGACCCTCTTGCAGCTGAAGCAACTTTGGTGGCTAGTCTCAGAAGTTGATTTAGTAGTTCACAGTTAGGAATTTATAATTCTTTAGTTCAAAGAGATTGGTGTGTTTTCTTGGGGAATTTTCCTAAGTGGCTAACTATACATGTGTTTGTGATTGAGAGTGAGATTGGCATTTTGATACCTCTTCCTTGGTGTGTATATGGATCACTTAAGTTCTATTTTTATATTATTTAGCTGTCAAACCCACTCTTCCTTAATATCTAATTTGTTTGCATTCTACAATGTATATTTGACATATTGAAGGATGTTTACTAATCTTACTCAACCTACTAATAGTGGTAGGAATGAGAATTTCATTGAATTGGGTGAGCAGGTAACTTAAGGTCTTTCAAAGATGTGAAACCAACATCCAAAGTGTGGAAGGACTTTGACAAATTGAAACACCTAGTGGAGAAGTTGTTGCTAGGCTTAAACATTGTAAGAGAGAGTTTGTTGGGGGTAGTAGTAAAGGAACAAACCACTTGTTAAAACAATTGGATGATAGATGTTAATTACTAAAACACCATGATGTAAATGCCTTTAGGAATGTCTCTACTTCTAAGTTGCCAACATTTAAATTTGATAAAGAAAAGAGTCATATGAACTTTGCTAAAATGATAATCAAGCATAACTACCCCTTTAACATGGCTGAACATGAGTTTTTTTGAGATATTTTGCAGCAATCTTTAGCCAGTGTTCAAACTTGTCTCTAGAAATACAATTAGGAGGAATGTCCTTAATGTTTACCTAATGGAAAATAACAATTTATATCAATTTTTGGACGGACTTTCTTGTAAAATCACTCTTACGACTGATTTATGGACTTCAGACCATCAAAACTTTGCTTATATTTGTTTAACTGCACATTATGTGACTGATGATTGGGAATTAAAGAAGAAGATTTTTGCATATAAGTACATCAAACACTCTCATGATGTAGAGACTTTGTTTAGATACATCAAAGACTTAGTGTTAGAGTGGAACATAGACAAGAAATTGTTTTTAATGGTGGTTAATAATGCGACAAACAATGACATCATGGTAAGACTTATTCGGAATTGGCTTTGTGACAAATCAATGTTAGTTTTGGGTGGGGAGTTGTCATGTGCAATATAGTGTGCACATACTCAATTTAATTATGCAAGATGGGTTAAAAGTTATAGGAAATCTCATTTCTGAAGTTAGGGAAATTGTTTGTATTTGAAAAAGTCCTCTTGTGCAAAACAAAAATTTGATATTGCAGTAAATCAAGTCAAATTGCATGGTAAGAAAAAGACTCCAATGGATGTTCCTATTAGATGGAACTCCACATACTTGATGCTTGAAGCCACAATAGGGTTGAGAAACGCATTCTTTCACTTAGAACAAATTGATAAAAACTATAAGCACAATCCTTCACAAGAGGAATGGGAAATAGCAAAGGTCATTAGTGGGTGTTTGAAGGTTTTCCATGAGGCTACCCCTCATTTTAGTGGGACTTCTTTTCCAACTTCAAATGCATTTTTCCCAGATATATGTCTAGTTCAACTTCATTTAAGGTAATAGAAGGTTAGTGAGCACAAATGTCTTCTTTTGATGGCCGATCCAATGTTAGATAAGTTTGAGAAATATTGGGAAGATTGTTGCTTGGTGTTAGCCATTGTTGTGGTTTTTGATCCAAGGTGCAAATTGGTTTTGGTGCAACATTAGTATGGTAGAATTCATGGTGAGAATGCTCAAAGGCATGTTGAAAGGGTTCAAAATGCCTTCACTGATCCATTTAGTGACTATAGGGGTGCTTTATCCTTTTTCATGGGTTCTTATGAACTTGTTATTGATGATGGTAGCTCAAGTGACAGTCAATTGGTTTCTAGTTCTTCCAAGCAAGAAAGCTTGTCTAGTTTCTTCGAGTGGTATATGTAGGATCGTGCTTATAGTATTGATACTTACAAAAAATTAGAACTGGAGCAATACTTGGAGGAACCAGTGATTCCAAGCAATGAAAATTTCAATATTCTACATCGGTGGAAGGTTGGTAGTGCCAAATATCCTATTTTAGCAAGGATGGCTCATGATATTTTAGCTATTCCAACCACTGCAATTGCATCAGAGACCTTATTTAGTGTGGGTGGAAGCGTGATTGATGAGACATGTGCATCTTTACTTTCAGATATTGTGGAGGCTTTGGTGACTACAAATGACTAGATTTAGTCACATGAAAAGATAAGTAAGAATTTACAGGAAGTAATTTATTGTTAGTTTTGGAATCCATATTGTAACTGATATATGATTTTTTTGTACTTTCAGATGTCAAAGAAAGTTTATTGGATAACTAATTTGTTGGCTCTGCAGTTTATATAACCGATAGTTTATAGATGAATAGTCAGGTGGGCCTCTCTGTCCCATCTATTCTTTATGATTATCCCATGCATTTGTTCCTTCTGTAATAGTTTTTGGAATTGTTTCATTGTTTATGTTGTAGTTTTGATCTTAATTCTTTCTTGTGTTGCTGCACTTATATGTGAGTTGCTTAGATGCCAAATTTGAATTGATTTGGAACCCTACTTTCACATTTTTGTGAGAATGTGAACTCCAGATTCTTTTCATCTTAATTGATTTAGGTCAGTGGAAACCAAATGGGGATGTTGATGTTTCAATACTTAAAGGAGTTGTAGATTTGATTAATGGTAGATTTGAGACTGAGGTATTTCATATTGTTTACTTGCATTTATTTGTTCTTCTATTTCACTGTTAATCATTGTAAGAACTATCGGATTGCCTGATGCATGTTGGCCCAAAAGGCAACCCAAGAAGGGGGGCGAATTGGATTTTTCAAAGGTTAATAGCAATTAAGATTAATTAAAATTAATCTAAGCAATGTAACAGTGACCAATTTATATGTAATGCAATGTAATCAAAAGGAGAAGAGAAAACAGAGCAATAGAATGAACACAGAGAGTTACCGAGGTTCAACCCCAAACCGTGGTCTACGTCCTCACCCCAAGATCCCCTTGAAGTCTCCTTCCACTATGTAATCTCCAATTACAAATGGATTGCTAATTGACCAAGTGCTCAGCTCACTATACACAAGAACTCCTCACCAAGTTCTTCAGCTACCAAGCGGTTTTGTACAAGCTCCACTCAAACTTACAAGAGTTTTTCTTTCTCAAGAGAACTTTAAACTCTCACTTACAAGTGTATAAAAGTATACAAGTAACTAACAAACTCTCAAATAAGAGAAGATTTTACAATCAAAGCTCACAAGCTGAAGACAAGAAGAATATTAAGGAATTTCAGTTGATTAGTCAGTGATTCTTGTTTCTTATCTCTCTTCCTTGTTATAAATGCAGTTGGAAGCTTGTATATAAACCCTTGTATTGATTCTATCCATTGGAGGTTGTTGGGATTCATTTAATGCACGTCCAATCTGTTATAATATTAGAAAAACTAGCCGTTATATCCCAGGGGTCGGCTCCAAGATTGTAGAGTCGACACTTCTGGTTCTGCATTTACCAGATGTTGTCCATTGTCTCTATGAGTTCGCTCTTCATATCAATGAGTCGGCTCCTTGTTCATTCTATTTTCACATTTTTGCTTCTGCCTTCATGTGGCGACTCTTTATCTTCAGGAGTCGGCTCTTTGTCCATTTTGTCTTCAAGTTTTTGCTTCTGTTGTCATAAGGCGACTCTTCATTTCCATGAGTCCGCTCATTGATCATTTTGTCTTCAATCTCTTGCGTCTATCTCCATGAGGCGACTCTTCGTTTCAATGAGTCCACTCATTTTGTCTACAAGCCTTCTGCATCTGTCTCCATGAGGTGACTCTTCATTTCCATGAGTTCGCTCATTGATCATTTTGTCTTCAATCTTTTGCGTCTGGCTCCATGAGGCGACTTTTCATTTCAATGAGTTCGTTTATTGATCATTTTGTCTACAAACCTTTTGCGTCTGTCCCCATGAGGCGACTCTTCATTTCCTTGAGTCCGCTCATTAATCGAAAATCTGTTTTCTGACTTCCAATGATCCAGCTCATTTCAGCAACAGTATAAGATCTTTAAGGAATCTTCTCTTTGGGGTATGATGATCAATCAAACTCTTTCAACTCATCAGAATTAACTTCTATTCAATTTGGATTGAATCAATCATTTGATATTCATCTTCTCTTGAATCTCAAAGAGTCAGAGCTTCATTAGATTAACGTTGATCTTTTCTTTTTCATTTGTAAAGCTTCCTCTTTCATTGTAGACCTATTTTTTTCAATGCTAGGCTTTCTCAATTATGTAGAGCTTCACAATGCTTCATTGCCAATTGCTTCTCTTTGCTAGCAATTCTTCTTTCTTCTTTAAAATCACTTCAATGAGACTTTTACAAACTTAATGAAATCTCTTCATGCGTCTAGTCTTCATTGATTCTTTACATTGTAGAAGGATTCTTCACTTGGATTCCAAGTAGAGATTAGGCAATCAATATGAATCTTCTTCTCAAGCAACTTCAGTCACATAACCTGGATTTGATCTTTGTATTGTTGATGAAGTCTTTTCTTGAGCATTTTCAATCTCTTCAACAATCATTTCATCTTCAGCTAATCATTGCACATTCTAATGAAGTCTTCATTTTTTCTTGAGTGCAAGACAACTTCACTGAGTCTATGCATACTTGATGAAAGCTTCATTTGAACACCTTCAATCTCTTCAAATGTAAAATATTTGTTTGAAGTAGAAATAGGCATCAATGCTCTGTTTTATACATTGCATAACTCTTAGAATTCTTTGCTTGATCTTGAACTTGTTGTGCATTCATCTTGACATGTATTAGACTTAAGTTTGAACTTTAAGTCTAAAATATAAACTTTGTTAATATGCACACTAAGTAAATTCATTAGTAAAATAACACAAGGTTTAGTTATCATCAAAATCAACATAAGGTCAACATTGAGTCAACAATGCCAACTCCTAGTAAAACCTACCTGATCAACCAATATGTTTTTTTTTTAATTTAAGTTACCCTGTAAATTTTGAATTTACCATCCTTTCTCCCAATCAATTGGCCATTTTATGCTAATTCCAGCTATGAGCTCGTTTCTCTACTTGCTTTTCTAATTTATTTAATAGTTTAAACCTACTTGATCAACCAGTTTTGTTGGCACTTGTAACTGGTGAAATTATTGAACAACATTAAGCTTGGTTAGGAGCTTCAAATCTTAGTTAAGGTCGGGTTTGGATGACCCTAATGATTAAGGTAATTGCCAAGTCTCATAAGTAGCTTTTCTGGCAGCAACATAGCTAAGTCCCTTGGCTCAAGTAAGGCATATAGACTGCAGGATTTTTATAAGTTTTATGTTGAACAATAATTCAACTAAGCAAATGTCACAATACTTTTGTCAAAACAATACTTTTGTCAAATTTATATTGTTTTACATATTTCTAACTAAATCTTCACAGATTTACCATCCCAGTATTGCCATATTTCACTCACATATTTTGTCTTCGTATGCAGTCAGTTACATGAGAATCTCAATTAAGGTTGACTTTTGTTGGGTTCCTTATGTTAATTTGTGGGTAATCAAGTTCCTCAAAGATTAATCAACTTGTGAAAATTTGTTTGTTTTATGTTGTTGAGTTGGAGAACTTTGTTGCTTGCAGACTTCATTCTGAGACTTGTAGATTGTCACTCTAGAATGTTTGGTATTTTGGTTCAATGGTTCTGGTTGTGTCGATTAGCTATGTGGAAATTCACTCTTGTGCACTCTTTTATTAAATGCATTTTTGTTGGGTTGATTGTGAATTTCTGCCATTTTGTTGCATTGGTAGAGTTTATGGAATAATTTGGGTTATGTTATGTATTCTACGTATATCAAGGTTACTGTGTTTATCTTTGGCGATGTAGATTTAGAATTTAAGTATATCGAATATAAACTGAGTTGGTGTTCCTTTTAAGACATAACTTGAATTTTCTTTGCTGGTTGTACATTTAGTTGGCCTAAATTTTTTCTCAACTGAATATGGGAAAATTTGTGAACTTGTTAATAGCATGTTTTTGAACAGTTAGACCAATGATCTCAATTGAACTCCTTCCCCAGTGCCCCTGCTATTTAGATCATGTTTGAAAATCTTGTAGACTTGGTAGTCGGTGTTATAGTCATACTTATTTAATCTGCTGAGTCTCTTGTTAGTCAACATTATGCTAGGATCGAAAGAAGAGTAACCCTCTCTTAAAAAAAAGAAAAAAAATGGATCGTGTTTGTGTAAGCACCCCATTTTTGCTCGCTCAATAATCTTCGGCCTGACCGGGCTCACCTTTACAGATCATATGCATAGTTTTGATGCTAAAAACAAGAGGTTTTGGAAACCTAGGATTTTGGTATAGAAAACAAGAGGTTTTGGAAACCTAGATTTTAAGGCCAAAATAAGGGATTGAAAATCATGTTTTTGGGAAGGAAAATTAGAGTTTCCTAATTGTGGGTTCTAGGGCTTGACTTGAGCTCTAAGGAAAGAGATTTTTGGAAAGTGCATTTTTGGAAACGAAGATTTTTAGAAAGGAACCCTAAACGGAGTTTTTGGAAAGTGAATTTTGAAGATAGAGTTTTTGGAAAGAAAGTCTAAAAAGGAAAAGGAGTTTTTGGAAAGTGTGTTTTTGAAAACGAGGATTTTTAGAAGGAAAATCCTAGAGGGGAGTTTCTAGAAGAAAGATTTTGGGAAGAGAGATTTTAGAAAGATTTTTGGTAGCACTTTTTAGAAAGTGGATTTTGGGGAGAGTATTTTGGAAAGGAATTGAAAAAGGGAGCTTTGAAAAATAGATTTTTGGAGGGAGTTTTTGAAAACAACTTTGGAAAGGAGAGTTTTAGGAAAGTATATTGAAAAAGAGATTTTAGGAAGAGATTTGAAAAGAGCGTTTTTTGAAAAGTATAAAAACATCTCACTTTCCTAAAGCGATTCTAGCCATAAGAAGGCTAGAACCACTTTAAGAAATTGGTTTTGAAAATAACAAGATTTGAAAATATGGACCATGAAAGTCACTTTGAATGTAACACTTTCTTAAAGCAACCCTAGCCATGGAAAGGCTAGAATCACCCTAGGATTGTGATTTTGAAAACAAGTTTTGAAAAGGAGATTTTGATGCAATTTTGAAAACAAGTTTAATGCAAGCCTTGAAAACGAGTTTGAAAACGATTTTTGGAAGATGCAAGATAATGATATGCACAATGCAATTTTGGGGTCGTGAACATATAAGGTTAAGACTTCACCACATAATCAAGGGAGCCGAACCCACGTGGTCTCTGGTTAGACTAAAAGAAAGCCCCCGACACGGTGACCCTCCTATAGTCCAATCCTACACATGGACCGGAAATCTCTTTGTTTCAAGCATGCAAAGAAAAGGGGGGAAAGAGATGGGAAATTAAAATAGAGAAAACCCAAGTGGGTTAGGAGAGAGAAGAGAGAGGGGGAAGTGCAGGAACTTAAAAAAGAAAGCCTACTGTATGTCTTGTTTATTTTGCTTGGCTTTGCGCGCCTTGCTTTTCTTTGGTCTTCGTCTTGATCTTCGTCTTCAATCTTTAAGAGTTCATCTTCAATCTTCAAGGCTTCAATATGCAGCACTTCAAGTCTTCAAAGAAGGCTTTGGAGGCTAGTGTATAAGTGTATGGGGGTGTGTAGGAGTGTATATGAGGCTAAGGTTTAGGAAACCTAAAGAAGCTACGGTTTAGGGAGTCTATGAGCTCTGTATATCGAAGAGTAGGATTTTTAGACTAAGTTTGCAGACCTCTTTCTCGCTGGAGGAGGCTCTGTATTTATAGACGTGGAATAGACCTAGCGCCTGTTGTAGTGACGCTAGGGCAAACATCCTCTTGGCGCCACTAGGAGTGGCCCCAGCCACTTAGGAAAATTTGTTAAGTTGGCAAACAACATATCTTTCACAGATTTGGGTGCCTATACTAGTGGCTACCATGCAATTTTTAGCCTGGCTTCACTAGGAGTGACTCCGGAAAGCTCGGGAAAGACTTAAGAGACCGGGAATGGCCCGGAAGGCCAGAAAAGGGCAGGAACCCTCAGAATAGGGTCCTGAAGGTATTTGACTTGAAAAAGGATGACAAGATTTGTCGGAATGGTTGACGGGGCCATTAGGGGTAAAACGGTCAATCGGGTCGGGACGCTGCCGGGACGGACTCGGAATGTCCCAGAAGAAGACTCGAACTTTGGAAACATTATTTAGAATGTTCTCAAGAGGCTACCGGCTTGATATCCAGAGCCGGTATGGTCGGAAAAGGTGACCGGCCCACTAGGGGTAAAACTGTCATTTTGTACCGGGTTTGCCGGAACTGACTCGGAATGATCCAAAAAGATAAAGGAAGGTCGAGAATACCATAAAAGCATTCTCAGGAGGTTACCGGTTTGATACCCAGAGTCGGTGTGGCTAGAAAAAGGCGACCGGCCCACCAGGGGCAAAACAATCAATTCGCACCGGGTTTGCCGGAACTGACTCGGAATGATCTGAAAAGATAAAAGAAGGTTAAGAACACTTTAAGAAGTATTCTTGGGAGGTTACCGGTTTGATACCCAGAGCCGGTGTGGTCCCTGGGGGGCTCGGATGCCTAGAGGCAAAATGGTCATCTTGACCGAAAAGTCTCGGAATGAGCCCGAAACTGACTAGAAGGCACTTAAACATGCCAAAATGTTTTTAAGACAATCTTGGAAGGTTGGAATTACTATTCTGAGGACTCAAATGTGTCTCGAGAAACATGTCGAAAAAGGCCCAATGGGTAGTGTGGTCATTTTTCACCGGTGTTGACTTGGGTTTTGAGTGTTTCCGCCACTCTGACGGCGGTCGTGTGATACAGGGGTTTGTTGGCAATTCCCTATATTGACCTGTTTGTGAGTATTTTCATTACTCTAACGGTTGTGATGTTTGTGAGTATTTCCACTACTCTGACGATTCGCAATCATTCCTAAGACTGCCTAATCTTGGGAAGCTGCTAAAGGGACTTAGCACCTGAGAAGTCAACTTTCTCGGAAGGCGTGCCTGAAACAGACATTTCCACATTGGCGAGCTAGCAGGCGCCAAAGGTGGACCATTCTACCATCTAGGGGACTTGGGGTCTCGTCCCGGTCGACAGGTTTAAAGGGACTTACTATTCCGAAGAGATTTTCTTCAGAAAACGTGCCGGACCGTCTAGAGGAATCAACTGTCTCGAGAGAGTGATTGGAATTGGAATTGGAAAGGGGTCTTATTATCTTCGGAAAGACGTGCTTGGTTTGGAATTGGAAAAGGAGACTTACCGTCTCCGAAAAGACGTGCCTGATGGAATAGATTTACCGTCTCGAGGAATCAACTGTCTCGAGAGAGGGATTGAAATTGGAAAGGAAAAGGGGACTTACTGTTTCGAAGAGATTTTCTTCGAAAAACGTGCTGGATTTGGAATATGGAAAGGACAAGGCCCCTAAGGGCATTTTGGTCATTTTGCCTCTATTTGGGCCCAGTGGGTCCGCGAAGCGATGGATAGATGGGATTAGACTTAGAAAGCTGATTTCGGTTGGAATATGTCCATATTGACTTGAGTACAAGTCTAGACGGACCGTAGATTGCCGAGCGGTCAAAAATGGGGTGCTTACAATTATGTGGTGAAGCATTTAACCTTGTATGTTTACGACCCCAACTTGTATTGTGCATATCATGATCATGCATCTCTCCAAAACTTGTATTAAACTCTTCTTTTTCCAAACTTATTTTCAAAATCACAATGCTAAGGTGATTCTAACCATTCCATGGTTTGGTTTGCTTTAGGAAAGTGTTATATTTAAAGTGACTATTATTGTCCATATTTTTAAACCCTTGTTGTTTTCAAAATCACAATCCTAGAATGGTTCTAACCTTCTTATGATTAGAATTGTTTTAAGAAAGTGAGATATTTTTAGAGGCTTGTAAAAGTCCATATTCAAATCTTCTCCAAAATTTCTTTTCAAACTTGCTTTTCTGAAAACTCTTTCCAAAAATCCCTTTTCAAAAACTCTCTTTTCAAGTCTACTTTCTAAAATCTCTTTTCTAAGATACTTTCTAAAAACTCTCTCCAATCTCCTTTTTAAAATTGCTTTTTAAAAATTGTTTTCTAAAAACCCCCTTCAAAAATCTATTTTCCAAAACTTCATTTCAAACTCCTTTCCAAAAAGCTTTCATCAAGATTCACTTTCTAAAAACTCTTCTCTAAGATTTCTTTCCAAAAATCTTCCTTTCCAAAAAAATTCACTCTTTACCTTGGAGTCCAAGTCAAGCCCTAGAGCCATGGATAGGAAACCCTAATTTTCTTTCCTCAAACATGATTTCCAATATTGCCTCAAAACTTAGGTTTCCAAAATCTCCTTTTTACATCAAAATCATGAATTTCCAAAAGTTATTTTTTCCATCAAACTATAGCTTTCCAAATCTAGGGTTTCCAAAACTACCCCTTTTAATTCCATGCCAAATCCAATCTCCCATTTAGGAAACTAGATCCAATTTTTGGAAACAAAATCAAATCACATCTTTTTAGAAATAAAATCCAATCTTTTATTTTAGGAAATAGGAATCTAAATCTTTCCTAATCCCAATCTTTCCTAATTCGAATATTTCCTAATTCCAACCTTTCCTAACTCCATACCTTTTCAAATTTCAACTTTCCAAATTCTAAATTTTCAAATCTTTCTTAAACTCAAATCCTTCCTAACTTTAAGTATTTCCAAAATTCAAACTTTAAATCTTTCTTAAATTCAAACCTTTCCAAATTCTAAACTTTCTAATTTTCAAATTTTTCTTAAATCAAACTTTTCCTAATTCAAATCTTTCTAAAATCAACTATTTCTTAAAAAGGAAACTTTCCTAAATTCAAAAATTTCCTATAATAAACCTTTCTTAATTCAAAACTTTCCTAAAATGAAACTTTCCTATTTTGAAACTTTTCCAATTTCAAAATTTTCTAAAATCAATCTTTCCTAGACTCCAACTCTCTATGTTTTCTAAATCAAACTTTCTAATCAAATCCTCTTTACACCTCAAGTTTTTCCTAAGTCCTATCTTCCTAAGCCTAGGTTTCCTAAAACCAAGCTTTCCAAAACCAATCTTTTCAAATCTTCCAAGCCAATTTCAAATCAAAGTTCAATTTCCTAATCTTCCAATCCAAATTCCGACTTAAAGGCTTTTCAAGTCAAACATTCTATTTTTTATCGGACTCTTGTCTGAATTACGACTGACCTAATTTCTCAAAAATGATACGTAAGTAGCCCTTATGGGTGCGGTCATAACTTTTTTTAAATCTTCCATTCCACAACCTTTTTTCAAGTTTCCAATTCTATAACCTTTTTTAAACTTCCAATTCTATGATCGATTTCAAATTCCTAATTCTAAAAATCTATTTTCAAATCCCTATTTTAAATTTCTAAAACCTTCTCTCCAATTTCAAATCAAATCTATCTTTTCAAATTCATTTCAAATCAAATCAAGCCTTTTTAAATTTACTTTCCAAAATCAAATCAAATTCTTATACTTGCATATCATGCATCATGTCAAACTTCTTTTCAAAATTCTTTTCTAAAAGTGGATAGTATTGGACATGTATTAATCAAAGATTCCAAATGAGTGAACCTAAGGTGAATAGACATGTAGGTACCGCAAGGGCAGGGTAGGGTGATGGCTTAGTGCGTCTTTCCTACACGTAACCAACCTCCGAACCTAGATCACTGTTTTCAAAGACTAAATGGAGTTATTTTCAAAAATAGCTTAAATATTTCTAAAGGTTGCTAAACAACCTACTTTCTAAAAACCCTCTCTTGAAGAGGTTTTCAACATCGTTTTACAAAAAACCCTAAGTGTAATCTTTAAATTGTGCTTAGTTTTAGGTGATCTAACTCACCTTAATTAAGTTAGGTGGCGACTCCAACTTTTTTTCAAAAGCCCTTATTCAAAATCAAATTTTCAATTTAAACTTAGTCGCACTCGTCCTTCTAGGAGGATAAGTTCTAACTTATCTCCGTGGCGACTCCAACTTCTTGCCTCTTGTCTTCTTGACTTCTAGAAGTATGATGGCACTGGTAACCTTGTTGCTCATCTTTGCCTGTATGCTGGGGCATTTAGTGGTCATGGGAACGATCCAAAGCTCCTCATGTAATTGTTCCAACACAGTCTCACTGGGTCTGCTTTGCAATGGTTCACCCGTCTAGACCTAAGGAAGATCACCACCTAGATCGAGCTAGTTAACGCATTTAAAGCCCAATATCACCACAACATAGATCTCACTTCTGACTGTTGGTCCTTGATGACAATGAGTAAAGAAGAGAAAGAAAGCTTCAAAGTTATGCCCTTAGATGAAGAGAAGTAGTAACACAAGTTAATCCCCTTTAGAAGATAAGGAATATGTTCAACTGTTCATGCATACCTTCTCGGGCATATACAACGAAAAGCTCTACATAAGTATTGGGAGAAACTTTTTCAAGCTTATCATGCAAGGGGAGATGATAGAAAATGACCTAAAAACTAGAAGGATCGTTGACCCCTATGCTAAAACTGAAGAACTTTCTGTAAGCTTAGCAAAGAAAGTGCCCACAGCATGGGAAATAGGCCAGGAAGTGGGCTGAAAGGAGAGAGAAGTGTCTGCCATCTTGCCTGCGTAACCACTGCAATGTCACCCCCAATACCAATCTCAGACCCCCGTGGCTACTCAAGCACCTACTCCCAGGCCAATGACAGCCCAACAACATCTCAACCCCAACAAGAAGGCTCACCAACGTTGTGCGTTTTCCCCCCTAGCCTGCACCCAAACAAAAGCCTATTATGACCTCTTACAAGCCAACCTTTTGACCCCCATACTTGCCCCACCGTTGCTAAATCCTTTACCCCCTACTTTCAACCCGACTTTTATTTGTGAGTACCATTCTGGAAGATAGGGGCATGATACTGAGTATTGTCTCTTCTTGAAGTACAAGATACAAGATTTGATCGACGCCGGAGTCATCGATACATAGGAGATGAACCGCGCGATGAAGTATAGAAGCAATTGGTGTGATTCCGGAACCTCTCTAGAGGGTTTTTTCCAAAGTGCAATAAAAAGGGATGTTTCCTGAATTTGTCCATCTTATCTTTTATTATTTTGCATCCTATTTTGCTTCTCATTTTTGTTTTAAATCAAGTGTTTTCATGCCACATAAATAAATTTGAATGAATTAAGTAGTGATTTTTGGTGCATCCCATTTATTTCACATTCTTATGGACAGTAACTGCATTTAGGGACTTTTCCCCGATTCATAATACCCTTACTCGAAGGAAAGGATAGCACAAGCACCATTTTTAGCAGAAGCAATCTTTGACTCCAAAAGAGGGGAGAGAGAAATAGAAAGTACAGAGAGATGGAAAATGTAGAAGGGTGAGAGATAAGATCGATTACATAAACTCATTGAAGTCCAAAGAGTGACTTCTGGAGGACATCTTGGCAAAGCAGCAAGTAATTACGCTCTCAAAAGGAAGATTACGCATATTGGCGAGCCTGGGATGATTAAATCTTTGGGAAAAAAAAAAACAAGAGGACTATTGATAGTGTTTGTCCTACACATTCGCAATCAGTGGGGCAAATATTCAATTAAGAACAGATTGATGTGCATGCTTGTTTGAGGTTAAATCTTGTGTGTATGATCACTTGCATGAATATGAGTCGATGGTTTTGATGATCTTTACCATATTAGTGTTTCATGTTCATTTTAATGCACACTTCTCGAGACTTCTTAGAATATGGAATCCACTTTTATGATTTATTTTTTAATGGTTAAATATTTACGGATTGTCTCACATATAGATTGACCTTTTTTCGATTCCCTTTCTCATCACTTATAGAAAGGGCTACCAGTGAGTCTGAGTGCAGCTACCATTGTTATGTGACAAGAGGAGAAGGCTACCTGCTCATGTGTGCGAAAGCCGCCATACGTTTACATTTCTATATTTCCATTATTGGAGAGATAGGGTTGGATTTCCACAAAAAAAAAAAAAAGAGGAGAAAAATGAAGGAGAAGAAGAAAAAAAAAATGGAAAAGAAAAAGAGTATAGGATGAAACCGGTTTGACTTCTAGGTGTGTTAATCCACGAGCTGTTGTACCATCCTAGATCATGCCTAGGGTCTATATTCTCATTAGTCTTAGTAAAGTTCACACTTATACCATTACATTATCACTAATATGGCCTTGATCATCTCACGATCATTTGTGCTTAATTTGTGTGGTTTCATGCATATTTGATGTTGATCTTTTCGAGCTAAGTTGCATCTTGATATTCATAAATCTATATTTGCCCTTCATTGACTGATCGTGTCTTTAGAAGGCCTCACAATTTGAAAGGTTCAATGACTGAGTTTGCCTACACTTCTTAATAACTTTCAAGGAAGGAAGCTACCTGTTGCTTTGCCAAAGGGTGATACCGGGCGTCATTCAAAAGAGCACACCGATTCAAAGAAGAATCCTAAAAGAAATCAAGAGATCTACTAAAGAGAGTTTTTTCTTTTATCTAACAAGAAAGAAGAGGAAAAGCGAGCTAATGGGTTAAACTTTTGAGAATGGTGTAAGTGCTATCACATCCTAATTGGAAAGAGGCAGAATCAGAAAGGGGAATATCAAAAGAGAAACAGAAATTCAAAGGACTACTTGACACTAGGATACAACACTCATAACTAAACATGAACCCTAGGGCAAACCCAAAGGGGCATGCATCCATTCCTGTCCATATGTAAAATGTTCGCAACTAAACATGAACCCTAGGGCAAACCCAAAGGGGCATCCATCCATTTTTGTCTATATGTAAAAATGTGCATTCATGCATTTAATTCTATTCCCGTATGTGCATTATCCAAAAGTATAACATCCGTTCACTTCTATTTCTGTGTGAACCTGTGCATTCATAAAAAAGTAGGACATGCATTTAATTCAATTCTTATATAAACCCGTGCATTCATAAAAAAATAGATCACGCATTTAATCCCATGTGCATTTATCAAAAAAGTATAAAACGCATTCACCTCTTACCGGGGCATTTTCTTAACTATTTTTGCACAAAAACTCACTTTATGTCTCTCTCTCTCTCTCTCAAATAGAAAACAAGGAACAAGGTAAAGTACAAAATGCTCCAACATTGGCATATACCTCAGAAAGTTCAGACTTCCCTAGTCCACAAGAAGTAAGAATGGGGCAATGACCCACCCTCAACCTCCCTAATCAACCTTGGATTTCCCCAGAGGAGTAGCGTTTCGTCAGATGGAGTACCGGTTCAAGAAGTATCAGAAATCAACCTTGGACTTCCCTAGAGGAGCAGCGTTTTGCCAGACGGAGTGCCAGTTCAAGAAATATCATAAATCAACCTTGGACTTCCCTAGAGGAGCAGGATTTCGCCAGACGGAGTGCCAGTTCAAGAAGTGTCATAAATCAACCTTGGACTTTCCCAGAGGAGCAGTGTTTCGCCAGACAGAGTACCAATTCAAGAAGTATCATAAATCAACCTTGGACTTTCCCAGAGGAGCAGCATTTCACCAGACGAAGTGCCGGTTTAAGAAGTATCAAAAATTAACCTTGGACTTCCCCAGAGGAGCAGCATTTCGCCAGACAGAGTGTTGATTCAAAAAGTATTAGAAATCAACCTTGAACTTCCCTAGAGGAGCAGCATTTTGCCAGACGGAGTGCTGGTTCAAGAAGTATCAGACATCAACCTTGGACTTCCCTAGAGAAGCAGCGTTTTGCCAGATGGAGGGCCGATTCAAGAAGTATCAGACATCAACCTTGAACTTCCCCAGAGAGGCATCATTTTGCCAGATGGAGCGCCGGGTCAAGAAGCATCAACTTCCCCATAAGAGTATCATTTTACCAAACGAAATACCAACCATCGACCATCTACTCGAGGTAACTGTTCTTTGGATTTCAATTCTTCTTGTCCCTTTGATCGCCTCGCAGTCAACATGGGGCTCTTACTTTATCATTTTCTGTTTTCGACAAGCAAAGACAGAAAAAGAGGGGCAGCTGTAAGCACCCCGTTTTTGCTCGCTCGGTAATCTTCGGCCTGAACGGGCTCACTTTTACACATCACATGCATATTCAGACTCTAACTTTCCTTCTAAACTCTAACTTAGTCCACCAGTCACTTCCCGAGCCAATAGGGCCTACTTGAAACTAAATGACCATTTTGCCCCTAGGCATCCGAGTGCCCCCGAGAACCACACCGGCTCTGGGTATCAAACTGGTAACCTCTCGAGAATGCTTTTAATAGCATTCCCAACCTTCCAATGTCCTTTAGGATCATTTTAAGTCAATTCCGGCAAACTTGATGCAAAATGACCATTTTGCTCCTGGTGTGCCAGTTGCCTTTTCTAACCATACTGGCTCTGAGTATGAAACCAGTAACCTCCTAGAACATTCTAGGTAATGTTTTCAAGTTTCGAGTCTTCTTCCAGTACATTTCGAGTCCATCCTGGTAGTTTTCCGGTCCAATTGACCGTTTTGCCCCTAGTTGTTCGATCAGCAATTCCAACTTTATTTTTTAAGTCCGCTACTCTTGAGGCATTATTTTGGCGGTTTCTACCTATTTTCAGCCTTTTGGACCATTCTCGGCCTTCCGGAACATTCCCGGACCATCCAGAGTCACTTCTAGTAGAGCCAAGCTAAAAATTGCATGGTAGTCACTAGGATAGGCGCCCAAATCTTTTGCCTTGCGTGCCAAGGGTCAAAGATACATTTCTTGTCACTTTAAAAGGTTTCCAAAGTGGCTGACACCACTAGTAGTGGCACCAAGCCAATATTTGGCCTGCGCCAGTGTATTTTTTGGCTACTCCTGGTGACGCCAGTGTATTTTTTGGCTTGGCTCCACTAGGAGTGTGGAGCTGGTGTATTTTTTAGCCTAGTGGCGCCAGTTTATTTTTTAGTCTAGCGCCACTGCAATAGGCACCAGGTTGGTTTAAGTTGCCTATAAATATAAACCCTTCCTCCTACGTAAAAGGGTTTGCAAACTCAATCCAAATCTCTATTTTTTAAATTACAGAGCTCAAAGCCCTTCCAAACCCTAGCTCTCTTTAGGTTTTCCAAACCCTAGCATACATACACTCTTACACACCTATATACAAGCCTCTAGAGCCTCTATTGAAGACTTGAAGTGCTGCAACTTGGAAGCTCTTGAAGATCAAAGCAAAGATCGAAGTAAAACAAGCAAGCAAAACAAAGCAAATAAAAGAAGACACAAGGCAGGTTTCCTGTTTACGTTTAAGAAATTCTCCCATCTCTCTTCTCTCTCCTAACCTACTTGGGTTTCTTCTATTTTAATCCCCCATCGTCTTTTCCCCCTTTCTTGCATGCTTGAAACAAGGGATTCCCCGGTTCATGTGCAGGATTAGGCTATTGAAAGTCACTGTGTCAGGGGTTTTGTCTTAGTCTAATCGGAGACCACGTGGGTTTGGCCCCCTTGATTATGTGGTGAAATCTTTAACCTTGTACATTCACAACCCCAATTTGCATTGTGCATATCATGATCATGCATCTCTTCAAAACTTGTTTTCAAACTTTTTTTCAAAACTTGTATTAAAATCTTCTTTTTTCAAACTTATTTTCAAAATCACAATCCTAAGGTGATTCTAGTCATTCCATTGATAGGGTTGTTTCAGCAAAGTGTTATATTTAAAGTGACTATTGTTGTCCATATTTCAAATCCTTGTTGTTTTCAAAATCACAATCCTACAATGGTTCTAGCCTTCTTATGGTTAGAATCGTTTTAAGAAAGTGAGATATTTTTAGAGGCTTGTAAAAGTCCATATTTAAATCCTCTCTAAAATCTCTTTTCAAACTTGCTTTTCTAAAAACTCTTTCCAAAAATTCCTTTCCAAAAACTCTCTTTTCAAGTCTACTTTCTAAAATCTCTTTTCTAAGATAATTTCTGAAAACTTTCTCCAATCTCTTTTTCAAAATTGCTTTTTAAAAATTGCTTTCTAAAATCCCCCTTCAAAAATCTATTTTCCAAAACTTCTTTTCAAACTCCTTTTCAAAAAGCTTTCATCAAGATTCACTCTCTAAAAACTCATCTCTAAGATTTCTTTCCAAAAATCTTCCTTTCTAAAAAAATTCACTCTTTATTTTGGAGTCCAAGTTAAGCCCTAGAGTCATGGTTGGTAAACTCTAATTTTCTTTTCTCAAACATGATTTCCAATCTTGCCTCAAAACCTAGGTTTTCAGAATCTCCTTTTTACATTAAAATCATAAATTTCCAAAACCTATTTTTTACATCAAACTATAGCTTTCCAAATCTAGGGTTTCCAAAACTTCCCCTTTTAATTCCATGAAAAATCTAATCTCCCATTTAGGAAACTAGATCCAATCTTCTGTTTTTAGAAACAAAATCAAATCACCTCTTTTTAGAAATAAAATTCAATCTTTTGTTTTAGGAAATAGGAATCTAAATCTTTCCTAATCCCAATCTTTCCTAATTCGAATCTTTCTTAATTCCAACCTTTCCTAACTCCATACTTTTCCAAATTTCAACTTTCCAAATTCTAAATTTTCAAATCTTTCTTAAACTCAAATCCTTCCTAACTTTAAATATTTTCAAAACTCAAACTTTAAATCTTTCTTAAATTCAAATCTTTTCAAATTCTAAACTTTCTAAATTCTAAATTTTTCTTCAATCAAACTTTTCCTAATTCAAATCTTTCCAAAATCAACTATTTCTTAAAAGGAAACTTTCCTAAATTCAAAACCTTCCTAAAATGAACCTTTCCTAATTCGAAACTTTCCTAAAATGGAACTTTCCTATTTTGAAACTTTCCTAATTTGAAGATTTTCTAAATTCAATCTTTCCTAGACTCTAACTTTTCATGTTTTCTAAATCAAACTTTTCATTCAAATCCTCCTTACACCTCAAGACTTTCCTAAGTCTTATCTTCCTAAGCCTAGGTTTCCTAAAACCAAGCTTTCCAAAACCAATCTTTTCAAATCTTCCAAGCCAATTTCAAATCAAAGTTGAATTTCCTAATTTTCCAATCCAAATTCCGACTTAAAGTCTTTTTAAAGTCAAACCTTTTATTTTCTATCAGACTCTTGTCTGAACTATGGCTGACCTAATTTCTCAAAAGGTATACGTAGGCAACCCTCATGGGTGCGGTTATAACTTTTCTCAAATCTCCAATTCCATAACCTTTTTTCAAGTTTCCAATTCCTTAAATTTTTTCAAATTTCCAATTCTATGATTGATTTAAAATTCCTAATTCTAAAAATCTATTTTCAAATCCCTATTTTCAATTTCTAAATCCTTCTCTCCAATTTTAAATCAAATCTATCTTTTCAAATCCATTTCAAATCAAATCAAGCCTTTTCAAATTTACTTTCCAAAATCAAATCAAATCAAATTCTTGCATTCGCTTATCATGCATCATATTGTCGCGCTTAGATTTTTCGTACTCGAGGAATACACACACAAGCAGAAAAAATACTGTACTCTCTCGTTAGAACTCACCCTCCTAGAAGAATGAGTGCGAGTAGGTTTGAATGGAAGATTTGATTTGAATAAAGGGTTTTTGAAAAAATTTTGGAGTCGCCACCTAACTTAATTAAGGTAAGTTAGGTCACCTAAAAATTAAGCACAATCCGAAGACTACACTTAGTGTTTTTGAAAAATAATTTTGAAAAACATCCTCAAGAGAGGGTTTTTAAGAAAATAGGTTATTTAGCAACTTTTAAAAAATATTTAAGCCTTTTTTAGAAAATAACTCCATTTTGGTCTTTCGAAAACAGTGATCTAAGGTCGGAGATTGGTTACGTGTAGGGAAGATGCACTAAGCCATCACCCTTCTCTGCCCTTGCAGTACCTATATGTCTATTCACCCTGAATTCACCCATGAGAGTCTTCAACTAATAAATGTCTAAAACTATCCACTTTAGAAAAGAATTTTTGAAAAGACATAATGCATGATATGTAAATGCAATAGAAAAACTCGATTTGAAAATATATTCGAAAATAGATTTGAAAAGAACTTGATTTGATTTGAAAAGAAATTGGAATGGATTTGAAAAGATAGATTTGATTTAGAAAGAAAGGTTTGGATATTCGAAATAGATTTTTAGAATTGGAAGTTTGGAAATAGATTATAGAATTGGAGATTTGAAAAAGGTTGTGAAATTGAAAATTTAAAAAAAGTTATGGAAATTGAGATTTAAAAAAAAGTTGTAACCACACCTATGAGAATTGCCTACATATCATTTTGGAGGAATCAAGTCAGTCGTAGTTTGGACAAGAGTCCGATAGAAAGAAGATTTGATTTGGAAAAGAGTTGGAGTTGCAATCTGGATTGGAAGATTAGGGAAGAAAGATTGGAAAAGATTGATTTTGAAAAACTAGACTGAGGTTTAAGAAGAGATTTGACTCGAATGTTGGACTTGGAAGATTTGGAAAGATTGGATTTAGGAAAGGTTCGAATTAGGAAAGTTCCGTTTTAGGAAAGTTTCATTTTAAGAAAGTTTAGAAATTTTGGAAAGCTTCAACTTAGGAAAGTTTCAATTTAGGAAAGGTTTCAAAATAGGAAAATTTCATTTTTGCAAAAGTTTTAAACTTAGGAAAGATTATGAAATAGAAAAGTTCTGAAATAGGAAAATTTTGAATTTAGAAAGGTTTTGTTTTAGGAAAGTTTTTGGAATTGAAAAGTTTTGAATTTGGAATGTTTTGAAATAGGAAAGTTTTGAAAGTAAGAAAGTTTGAAGTTTAGAAAGTCTTAGATTTAGAAAGATTTGAAGTTTAGAAAAGTTTAGAATTTTGGAAAGATTCAAAGTTTAAGTTTTAAAAAACATTTGAAGTTAGGAAAGATTTAAGTTCAAGAAAGATTTAGATTTGGAAAGTTGAGATTTAGAAAGGTATGGAATTAGGAAAGGGTGGAATTAGGAAAGGTTTAGATTCAGGAAAGATTTGAAAGTTTAAGTTATGGAAACCTAAGGTTTAGGAAGGTATGTGATTAGGAAAGAGTGAATTAGGAAAGATTTGGATTTGGAAAGATTAAGATTCCTATTTCCTAAAACAAAGGATTGGATTTTGTTTCTAAAAAGAGATGATTTGATCTTGTTTCCAAAAATGGAGGATTGTATCTAGTTTTCTAAATGCGAAGATTGGATTTGGTTTCCTAAAGGGAAGGTAGGATTTGACATGGAATTGGAATGGAAAGTTTTAGAAACCCTAGATTTGGAAGACTATAGTTTGACGTAGAAAAGAGGTTTTTGGAAACTTATGATTTTGGTGTAAAAAGGGAGATTTTGGAAATCTAGGTTTTAAGGTAAAATTGAAAATCATGTTTTTTGGAAGGAAAATTAGGGTTTCCTAATTGTTGGCTCTAGGGTTTGACTTGGACTCTAAGAAAAGAGATTTTGGAAAGCGAGTTTTTGGAAAGGAAGATTTTTGGAAGGAAATCCTAGAGATGAGTTTTTAGAAAGTGAACTTGAGGAGAGAGTTTTTGGAAAGGAATTTTTAGAAAGAATTTTTAGAAATGAGTTTTTAGGAAAGAGGGTTTTGGAAAGAGATTGTTGGAAAGAGTTTTTAAGAAGGAAATTTAAGGAGTGTTTTTAGAAAAGAAATTTTGAAGAGAGTTTTTTGGAAAGGAGTTCGAAAAGGAGTTTTTGAAAAATAGATTTTTGGATGGAGTTTTTAGAAAGTATGTTGAAAAAGAGATTTTTTAGAAAGACAGATTTGCAAAGGGAGTTCCTATAAAGTTTATAAAAATATCTCACTTTCCTAAAGCAATTCTAACTATAAAAAGGCAAAAACCACTTTAGGATAGTGGTTTTGAAAACAACAATAATTTTGAAAATATGGACCATATTGCTCACTTTAAATATAATACTTTTCTAAAGCAACCCTAGCCATGGAAAGGCTAGAATCACCTTAGGATTGTGATTTTGAAAACAAGTTTTGAAGAAGAAAATTTTGATGCAAGTTTCGAAAACGATGTTAATGCAAGTTTTGCAAACGAGTTTGAAAACGAATTTGGAAGAATGCAAGATCATGATATGCACAATGCAAGTTGAGGTCATGAACATACAAGGTCAAAAGTTTCACCATATAATCAAGGGGGCCGAACCCACGTGGTCTCCGGTTAGACTAAAAGAAAGCTCCCGATACGGTGACCTTCCAATAGCCTAATCCTACACATGGACCGAGAATTCTTTTGTTTCATGCATGCAAAGAAAGGGGGAAAGAAGATGGGGGATTAAAATAGAAGAAAACCCAAATGGGTTCGGAGGGAGAAGAGAGAGGGGGGGAGTGCGTAAACTTAAATAGAGATCCTACCTTGTGTTTTGTTTATCTTGATTTGCTTTACGCGCCTTGTTTCTCTTGCTTGCTTTTCTTGCTTCGATCTTCGCTTTAGTCTTCGTCTTGATCTTCGAGTGTTTGCTTCGATCTTCGAGAGCTTTGGAGTTGTAGCACTTCAAGTCTTCAATGGAGGCTTTAGAGGCTTATTTGAGTGTATATGAGTATAGGTATGCTATGGTTTAGTATATAGAGGCTAGGGTTTGTGTATGGAGGTTAGGGTTTGGAGAACCTAAAGAAGACTACGGTTTACGAGCTTTATGTATCGAAGAATAGGGTTTTCAGACTGAGTTTGCAGACCCTTTTCACGTTGGAGGAGGCTCTGTATTTATAGAGGACAGAATAACCTGACGCCTGTTGTAGTGGCGTTATGGCAAAGAATACATTGGCGCCGCTGCTAGTGGCGCCGGCCATTTTTTGGCTTGGTGCCACTACTAGTGGCGCCAGTGACTTAGGAAAGATTTTAAGTTGGCAAACAACGTATCTTCAGAAGATTTGTGCGTCTGTACTAGTGACTACCATGCAATTTTCAGCCTAGCTTCACTAGGAGTGACTTCGGAAAGTCCGGGAATGATTCAAAGGGGCCGGGAATGACTTGGAGAGCCGAAAAGGGACAGGAACCCTTAGAATAGAGTCCCGAGGGTAATGGACTTGAAAAATGATATCAAGATGTGTTTGGATGGCAGACCGGGCCATTAGGGGCAAAACGGTCAACTGGGCCGAAAAGCTGCCGGAACAGACTCAGAACGTCCCGGAAGAAGACTCGAGATTTGGAAACATTTTTTAGAATGTTCCCAAAGGTTACCAATTTGGTATCCAGAGCCAGTGTGGTTGAAAAAGGCGATCGGCCCGTTAGGGGTAAAACGGTCATTTTGCACTGAGTTCACCGGAACTGACCTGGAATGATTCGAAAAGATAATGAAAGGTCGGGAATACTATAAGGAGCATTCCCAAGAGGCTACCGGTTTGATACCCAGAGCCGGTATGGTTCCCAGGGCATTCGGATGCCTAGGGGCAAAATGGTCATCTTGATCGGAAAGTCTCGGAATTGGCCCAAAACTGACTAGAAGGCACCTAAACATGCTGGATCGTCTCTAAGACGATCTTGGAAGGGTGGACTTACCGTTCTGAGGACTTAAATACTTTTCAAGAAACGTGCCGAAAAATGGCTCTAGGGGTAGTTTTGGTCATTTTCCACCGAAGTGGGCTAGCAAGCACTGGTGTTGACCTGGGTTTTGAGTGTTTCCACCACTTTGACGGCGATCCCGTGATATAGGGGTTTGTTGGTAATTCCCTATATTGACATGTTTAAGAGTATTTTCGCTACTTTGACGGTTGTGATGTTTGCGAGTATTTCGCTACTCTGACAGTTCGCGATCATTCCCAAGACTACCTGATCTTGGGAAGCTGTTAGATGGACTTACTGCCTCGAGGAATCAACTTTCTCGAGTTTACCGAAACGGACATTTCTACATTGGTGGGCTAGCAAGTGCAAAAGTGGACCGTTCTACCATCTCGGGGACTTGGAGTCTAGTCTCGGTCGACGGGTTTGAAAGGACTTACTGCTCCGAAGAAACTTTCTTTGAAAAACGTGCCGGATTGGATGGACTTACCGTCTCGAGGAATCAATTTTCTCGAGAGAGGGATCAGAATTAGAATTGAACTGGAAAAGGAGATTTACCGGCTTAAAAAAAACGTGCCTGTTGGAGTTGGATCGATCAATGCCCCCGAGGGCATTTTGGTCATTTTGCCTTTATTTGGGCCCGGCGGGCCTGCGAAGCGATAGATCGACAGGATTAGACTTAGAAAATTAATTTGACTCAGAATATGTCCACATTGACTTGAATATAAGTCTGGATGGACTGGAGACTGTCGAGCAGTAAAAAATAGGGTGCTTACACATATCAAACTTCTTTTTCAAAATTCTTTTCTAAAAGTGGATAGTATTAGACATGCATTAATAAAAGATTCTGAATGAGTGAACCTAGGGTGAATAGACATGTAGGTACAGTAAGGGCGGGGCAGGGTGATGGCTTAGTGCGTCTTCCTTACACGTAACCAACCTTAGAAACTAGATCACTGTTTTCAAAGACTAAATAGAGTTATTTTCAAAAAGGGCTTAAATCTTTATAAAGGTTGCCAAACAACCTACTTTTTAAAAACCCTCTCTTGAGGAAATTTTCAAAATCATTTTCCTAAAAACCCTAAGTGTAATCTTTAGATTGTACTTAATTTTAGGTGACCTAACACACCTTAATCAAGCTAGGTGGCAACTCCAACTTTTTTCCAAAGGCTCTTATTCAAAATCAAATTTTCAATTCAAACTTAGTCGCACTCGTCCTTCTAGGAGGATGAGTTCTAACGAGAGGGCACTGTATTTTTCTCACTTGTCTTTTTTAGGTGTGAAAAATCTAGGCGAGACAGTTTGGTAATCAGGTCAGACCTGATTGTTAACGGATCGGGTCTATATATGGAAAATCCAGATTCGGATCTAGATCAGTCTGTGGTTTATTGATTCTGGTCCAGATCCAGCCTATTGACAGGCCTACTCCTTGTAAGCACCCCATTTTTGCCTACTCGGTAATCTCTGATTCGACCGGACCTAGTTTTCAAACGTCACAACACATGCAAGCCCAAGATGGGTCTTTCAAACTCCAATCCAGTTAACTAGTCACTTCCCGAGCCCACAAGGTCCCGCTGAAAGCCATAAACACCATCATGCCCCTAGGCATTCCAGGTTACTTTCCAAGATCGGGCGGTTTCGGGAACCAACGCCATTTAGGTAGCTTCCGAGATCAGTCAATCTCGGGGACCAATACCTTATCAAATTTCAAATGGTTTATTTCTGGCGCCTGCTAGCCCGTTAATGTAGAATGTTCGTCATTTGGTAGTTCTCCGAGACCAGGCGTTCTCGGAGACTAACACCACCATCACATGTAGCTTTCTAAGACCAGGCGTTTTCAGAAACCAACACCACCCTACAGGTAGCTCTTTGAGACCAAGCTATCTCAGGGACCATCACTACACAGGTAGTTTTTCAAGATCGGGTGGTCTCGGGAACCAACACTTAGGTTAACATCGGTGCCTACTAGCCCGACTCGGTGAAAAATGACCAAACCTGCCCTTTAGGCCTCTAAGCACGTTTTAAGAAAGATCAAAATCCCTTAAAATGGTTAGTCCACCCTTCCAAAGTGCTACTAAGCATTTAGGCATACTCCGCATGCCATTCGGTCCAATTTCGGTCCTATTTCGGCTAACTCCGGTTAAAATGACTGCTTTGCCCCTGAACACCCCAACACTACACAAATCCCACCAACACAGTGAAAGACTCTCCCAGGATCATCCCTGAATGACCCGACACGCTTAACATAACACTCCAATCCATTCCTTACCATTTTCAGCTGAACTTGGCCCAAATGACCATTTTGCCCCTAACAACCCCAACGTGCCCCGAAAACTACATTGGCCCTAGAATATTGAACGGTGGGTCTTTTCATATACCCCTGTTTAATATAAGGAGGACCTTACAACACTAAACACCCCTGACTTGATAAAAGTTTCTTGGAGTGTCTCGCAGACGCTCTGCCAAAATTGCCTTTTCTCCCGATTTCCTAATTATAACGCACTGTCAAATGAGTTGAGAAATGCGTAAACCAGGAAATTCCCAAAAGCTCATTCATAGATCTTTCCATTGATATGGCTCGATCAGATAGATCGCTCCCTAAAGTCCCTCATCGCGTGGCTAGAAAACTGCTACTTTGAACCACTCTTGGAGCGTCTCTCAGACGCTCTGCCAAGATTGACTTTTTTTCCAATTCCCTGACTATAACGCACCGTCAAATGACTTGAGAAATGCATAAATTAGGGAATTCTTAAAAGTATTTCCAAAGTACTTTCTGTCGGTATGGTCCGATCGGAGAGATTGTTTCCCGAAGGCCTCGATCATGCTGCATAAAAACAGCTACTTTTGAACCCCCACGGAGTGTATCACAAACGCTCCGCAGAGATGCGATTTCATGCACATTTTCCGAGATGATAACTCACACTTACGAACACTGTTCAAACTTTTTGAAAACTTGAAAGTTCATGAGAAATCGTAAGAGAACACCATGGATGCAACTAATTCCTCTGAAACCTTCCCGGTTGGCTCAATTATCGAGGCAAAGTTTAAACAAACACTCTTGGTGATGGAGCGTATACTACATGTGCCCAGATTTTGGTTAGATTGACCAAACTTCGATCAACCGCCAAGATTTAGCCAATACAATGGATGCCACATGGCATTCTGACAATGGAATAGTACTGGCGCATGAAGTGTATGGGTTAAAACATCCATAGAAGATTGCAAGTGTATTGAAGGCAAAAGGCGGTGTTTCTTTTATATTTTTTTCTTCCCCCACTCCTCTCTTCTCCCTCCTAGCCAACTTAGACTATTCTCTATTTTAATCCCCATCTTCTACCTCCCTTTCTTGCATGCTTGAAGCAAGAGGGCTCTTAGCTCATGCCTAGAGGAAAGTTAGTGAGGGCCACCATGTAGGGGGATCTCTCACTAGCCTACTTTAAGATGGTATGGCCTTAGAGCCCCTTGATTATGTGGTGTAGCCTAAAGCCTTGTATGAATTCATGACCCCCTTTGCATATAGTTATATAGTTCATGTTTTGCATGCTTGGCTTTGTCTTTATGTTTATGACCATTTGATCAAGTCTTTACTATCCCCATTTCTATGTCATCTTTAAGCCTCCTATTCAAATATTCTCTTAAAAGTGGTTTAAGAGTTGGCCCCTTGAAGTTTAGAATGAGACTCTAAGAAATCATGCCTTAGGAAACCTCCCCATTAACCCCTAACTCACATTTTTGCATATTTGTATTCCAACTTGCATAAAAATAGTTTTCAAACTCTCTAATTCCCAAGGTTTCTATTCTCTCAATTTTAGTGGTTGGAATGGCCCCATGGAATCCTCTCTTGAGTGATCTCCCTTTTATATTGGCCATAGGAGCCCTAAGCTATTAGAATGGTTCCCTTCTCTTTTTATTCTTGTACAAAAATGATTTTCAAACTCTTTGATTTCTAAGGTTTCTATTCTCTCAAGTTTAGTGGTTGGAATGGCCCCATGGAACTTGTCGCGTCCAGATTTTTTGCACTCGAGGAATACTCACACAAGCGGGAAAAATGCTGTACTCTCTCGTTAGAACTCACCCTCCTAGAAGAATAAGTGCGACTAGGTTTGAATTGAAAATAGATTTGAATAAAGGGCTTTTGGAAAAAGTTTGGAGTCTCCACCTAACTTGATTAAGGTGAGTTAGGTCACCTAAAAACTAAGAATAATCCGGAGACTACACTTAGGGTTTTTGGAAAACGATTTTTGAAAATATCTCCTCAAGAGAGGGTTTTTAAAAAAACAGGTTGTTTGGCAACCTTTGGAAAGCATTGAGCCCTTTTTGAAGAATAACTCCTTTTTGGTCTTTGAAAACAGTGACCCTAAGTTCTGAGGTTGGTTACGTGTAGGGAAGACGCACTAAGCCATTACCCTATCCCGCCCTTTCGGTACCTACATGTCAATCTACCCTAGATTCACCTATGAGAGTCTTTAACTAACTAATGGTTCAATCCCATCCACTTTGAAAAACAATGTTTGAAAAGATATGATGCATGATATGCAAGTGCAGGAAAAGACTTAGAAAATATACTTGAAAAGAGTTTGATTTGATTTGAAAAGAGATTTAGAAAGAGATTGGAATGCATTTGAAAAGATAAATTTTGAAATTGGAAAGTTTTAGAAATTGGAAATTGAGATTTGGAAATAGAAATTTGAAATTCGAATTGAAAAGAGATTGGAGATTTGAAAAAAAAAAGATTTTTAGAATTTGAAATTTGGAAGATAGGGAAGAATTTGAAATTTGAAAGAAGTTGTGACCGCACCCATGAGGGTGGAATTGAAAGTTTGAAAAGTGTTGTGACCGCACCTATGAAGGTTGCCTACGTATCCTTTTGAAGAAATCAGGTCAGTTATAGTTCGGACAAGAGTCCGATTGAAAATAGAAGAGTTGATTTGAAGAAGGAAATTGAATTGGAAGATTGAGAGATTGAACTCTGATTGAAAGATTTGAAAAAACTCGACTTTGGAAAACTTGGTTTTAGGAAACCTAGACTTAGGAAAGAGAGAATTAGGAAAGACTAGAGGTTTAGAAAGATTTGATTCGAATGTTAGACTTAGAAGATTTAGGAAAGGATTGGATTTAGGAAAGATTCAAATTAGGAAAGGTCCGACTTAGGAAAGTTTCGAATTAAAAAAGTTTAATTTTTGAAAAGTTTCATTTTAAGAAAGTTTCAATTTAGGAAAGTGTTCGAATTAGGAAAGCGCCATTTTAGGAAAGCTTTCGAATTGGGAAAGTTTTCGAATTAGGAAAGTTTTGAAGTTAGAAAGTTTCAACTTAGGAAAGTTTTGAATTTGGAATGTTTTGAAATAGGAAAGTTTTGAAAATTGGAATGTGTAGAAAACAAGGACATTTTGAAAATAGGAAAGTTTTGAGTTTAGAAAGTTTTAAAATTTGGAAGGATTTGAAATTTAGAAAGTTTGGATTTAGAAAGTTTTAGAGTTTGAATTTTTGAAAATCTTGAAATTAGGAAAGATTTGAATTTAGGAAAGGTTTGAAAACTTAGATTTGAAAAGTTAAGATTTGAAAAGAGGATAGAATTAGGAAAGGGTTGAATTAGGAAAGATTGTTATGTTCAAGTTTTGAAAACTTAAGATTTAGGAAAGTGGAGGGTTAGGAAGGATTCGATTTAGGAAGGATTTGGATTTTGAAATTTAAGGAAAGATTTAAAGTTTAGGTTTAGGAAACTTATGATTTAGGAAGGTAAGAAATTAGGAAGGAATTGAATTAAGAAAAGTTTGGATTAGGAAGGGATTAAATTTGTTTCCAAAAACGGAGGACGAGATCTAGTTTCCTAAACGGGAAGATTGGATTTGGTGTCCTAAAGGGAAGATTTGATTTAACAAGGATTTGGAAAGGGGAGTTTCTAGAAACCCTAGATTTGGAAAACTATAGTTTCGACGTAGAAAATAGGTTTTGGAAACGTGTATAGTTTGGATGTGAAAATAAGAGATTTTGGAAACCTAGGTCTTAAGGCAAGTTTGAAAACCATATTTTTAGAAAGAAAATTAGGGTTTCCTAATTGTGAGTTCTAGGGCTTGACTTGGGCTCTAAGGAAAAAGGATTGTTGGAAAGTGTGTTTTTGGAAACGAAGGTTTTCTAGAAGGGAATCCTAGAGAGGAGTTTCTAAAGGGAAGAGTTTTTGGAAAGCAAATTCAAGGAGAGAGTTTCTGAAAAGAGATTTTTAAAGAGAAGGAGTTTTTGGAAAATGTGTTTTTTAGAAACAAAGATTTTAGAAGGAAAATTCTAGAGGAGAATTTCTAGAAGAAAGATTTTGGAAAGAGAGTTTTTAGAAAGAAAATTGGAGGAGAGTTTTTCTAGGAAAGAGACCTAGTGAATGTTTTTGGAAGGTGAACTTTAAAGAGAGCGTTGTGGAAAGGAGTTGAAAAAAAAAGGAGGTTTTGAAAAATAGATTTTTGGAGGGAGTTTTTGAAAACAATTTTAGAAAGGAGAGTCTTTGGGAAGTATGTTGGAAAAAGGGATTTTTAGGAGAAGGGATTTAGAAAGAGAGCTTTTAAAAGGTATAAAAACATCTGAATTTCCTAAAGCAATTCTAACCATAAAAAGGCTAGAACCACTTTAAGAAAGTGGTTTTAAAAACAACAAAGGTTGAAAATATGGACCATGTTGGTCACTTTAAATGTAACACTTTCCTAAAGCAATCCTAGCCATGGAAAAGCTAGAATCACCCTAGGATTGTGGTTTTGAAACCAAGTTTTCGAAAAGGAGATTTTGATGCAATTTTGAAAACAAGTTTGAAAACGATTTGAACAACAACTTTGAAAACGGTTTTTGGAAGATGCAAGATCATGATATGCACAATGCAATTTTGGGGTCGTGAACATACAAGATTAACGCTTCACCACATAATCAAAGGGGCTAGACTCACGTGGTCTCTGGTTAGACTAGAAGAAAGCCCCCGATACGGTGACTCTCCAATAGCCCAATCCTACACATGGACTGGGAATCCCCTTGTTTTAAGCATGTAAAGAAAGGGGGGGAAAGAGATGGGGGATTAAAATAGAGAAAACTCAAGTGGGTTAGAGAGAGAAGAGAGAGGGGGGAAGTGCGGAAATTTAAATGGAGACCCTACCTTGTATCTTGTTTATTTTGCGCGCTTTACTTTCTTCGGTCTTCGTCTTGAGCTTCGTCTTCAATCTTTAAGAGTTGTCTTCAAGCTTGAAAATTCAGATTGCAACTCTTCAAGTCTTCGAATGAGGGTTGAAGGCTAGTGTATGAGTGTATGGGGGTGTGTATGAGTGTATATGAGGCTAGGGTTTAGTGTATGGTGGCTAGGGTTTGGAAAACCTAGGGAAGCTAGGGTTTAAGAGGTGCTCGAGCTCTGTATATCAAACTATATGATTTTTAGGTTGAGTTTGCGGACCTTTTTTACGTTGGAGGAGGCTCTGTATTTATAGAGGTTGGACAACACTGGCGCTTCTTGCAGTGGCGCTAGGCCAAAATTCCTTCTGGCGCCACTCCTAGTGGCGCCAGGCCAAATATTGGCTTGGCTTTAGTGGCGCCAGCCAATTAGAAAACTATTAAGGTCGGCAAGCAGCGTATCTTTGACTAGATTTGGGCGCTTGTCCTAGTGACTATTATGCAATTTTTAGCCTGGCTTCACTAGGAGTGACTCTGAAAAGTTCGGGAATGATTTGAAGGAGCCGGGAATGACCCGGAAGGCTAAAAAAGAGCAGGAACACTTAAAATAGTGTCCTGGAGGTATTTGACCTGAGAAATGAGGATAAGATGGGTCGGAAAGGTTGACCGGGCCTTTAGGGGCAAAATGGTCAATCGAACCGGAAATTGCCGGGACAGACTCGGATTGTCCCGGAAGAAGACTTGAGATCGGAAAACATTATTCAGAATGTTCCCAGAGGTTGCCGGCTTGATTCCTATAGCCGGCGTGGTCAGAAGAGGTGACTGGCCCACCAGGGGTAAAACGGTCATTTCGCACCAGGTTTGTCGGAACTGACTCGGAATGATCCGGTAGAATAGAAGAAGGTTGAGAATACTATAAGAAGTAATCTCAGAAGATTACCGGTTTGATACCCAGAGCCGGTGTGGTCGAAAAAGGAGACCGGCCCACCAGGGTAAAACGGTCATTTCGCACCGGGTTTGCCGGAACTGACTCGGAATGATCCAGAAGAATAGAAGAGGATTGAGAATACTATAAGAAGTATTCTTGGGAGGTTACTGGTTTGATACCCAGAGCCGGTGTGGTTCTCGGGGCGTTCGGATGCCTAGGGGCGAAATGGTCATCTTGACTAGAAAGTTTCGGAAAAGGTCCAAGGGGTAGTTTGGTCATTTCACACCGAAGTGGGCTAATATACACTGGTGTTGACCTGGGTTTTGAGTGTTTCCGCCACTTTGACGGCGGTCGTCGTGGCACGGGGGTTTGTTGGCAATTCACTATATCGACCTATTTGTGAGTATTTCCGCTACTCTAACGGTTATGAAATTTATGAGTATTTTTGTTACTAGCAAATAAACTATCTCGAGAGAGAGATTGGAAAGGGTTCTTATCGTCTTCGAAAAGATGTGCCTGGTTGGAACCGTCTCGAGAAATAAACTGTCTCGAGAGTGGGATTGGAAAGGGGGCTTATTGTCTTCGAAAAGACGTGCCGATTGGAACCATCTCGAGGAATAAACTGTCTTGAGAGAGGGGTTGGAAAGGGCACTTACCGTCTTCGAAAAGACGCGCCTGGATTGGAACTGTCTCGAGGAATAAACTGTCTCGAGAGAGGGATTGGAAAGGGGTCTTACCATCTTCGAAAAGACGTGCCTGATTTGGAACCGTCTCGAGGAATAAATTGTCCCGAGAGAGGGATTGGAAAGGGGTTTTACCATCTTCGAAAAGACGTGCCTGATTTGGAACCGTCTCGAGAAATAAACTATCCCGAGAGAGGGATTGGAAAGGAAAGGACAATGCCCCCTAAGGGCATTTTGGTCATTTTGCCTCTATTTGGGCCTGGTGGACCCGCGAAGCAATGGACAGACGGGATTTGGACTTAGAAAATCGATTTTGATTGGAATACGCCCACAATGATTTGAAAACAAGTCTGGACGGAGTTTAGACTGCCGAGCGGTAAAAAATGGGGTGCTTACAGAACCCTCTCTTGAGTGTTCTCCCTTTACATTGACCATAGGAACCTTAACTTGTTAGAATAGTTTCCTTTGGAAAATGGTTTTCAAAATCTTCTTCTCAAAAATGGTTTTCACAAGTTCATTCTCTCCATCTTTGCATTAAAAATGGTTTTTCAAAAGTTGTCATCATTGTGTTGATTTTTGAAATCCCTACTCTTTTCAAGATAAATGTTATAATTGTCCTAAGAAAACCTTCTTCAGAATGGTTTTCAAACACCAACTATATAAACCATATCCTTGGCTAGAGTCAAATTTTCATGGAATTGATCTTTAAAAGGGTTGCCTACCAAAATCCTTTGCATAACATGATTTGTTTTCTAAAACTCCTTTAAAAAATGCATAAAATCACCTTTCAAAACCATCTTCCAATCCAACCCTAGGTTAATTTGACCATAGTTATCCAACCCTAAGTTAACTTGACCCTAGTTGTCCAACCCTAGGTTAATTTAACACAAGTTAGTTAACCCTAGGTCGCCTTAACCCTAGGTTAACCAAACCCTAGTTGATTAACCCTAGGTCACCTTAACCCTAGGTTAACCAAACCCTAGTCGATTAACCTTAGTTCAACTCAACCCTAGTTATCCAAACCCTAGGTTAACCCGACCTTAGTTAGTTAACCTTAGGCCACCCTAACCCTAGGTTAACCTAACCGAAGTTAGCTAACCTTAGGTCACCCCTAACTTTGGGCCAACCCAACCTAGGTTTGTACACTTTAATGTTCCAACTTGTGGACCCCTTTTAAATAATCTTTCTATTTAAAACTATTCCCATAACCCATTTTTCCAAAACCTCCTACCTTCTTGAGATTTTAAAAACCAACTCCATAAACTTTGCAAATACTCCTACACTCTATCTTTAAATTATTTCCAAAAATATTTTCAAGAATTCACAACCCTAAGGTGTCCCTACCCCTTTCATGGTTAGGGATTCCAAAAGAAGGTGACATATTAAGAACAACCTTCAAGGTTGTCTATATTAGAGTTCTAGAGTGGTAAGTGTTTTCCAAAACCACTTTCAAAAACTTTTCAAAAATCAATTTACTAAAATACTCCAAAATCATACCTCCAAAGTTTTCAAAACAAGACCTCAAAACATTTTCAAAACTCTCTTGAGTTATTTCAAAGCACTTTCGAAACTCCTTCGCGTTATTCCAAGACATTTCAAAACACTTTAAAACCCTATTTCATGAGCACTTTTTGAAAACCTTAAAGTTCTATTCCAAAAACACTCCAACATCTGATTTCAAAACTCTCAAGTTCTCTTTTTTCAGAGATCTCAATGTGTCTTTAAAACATTCCAAAGGCCCTAATGCGCCTATTTTTTATCAGGCTCTTGCCCGAACTACGAATGACCTGATTCTCGCCAAATGAGATACGTAGGCAACCTAAAATGGTGCGGTCATAACTTTTATTTCAACTCAAGTCCTTTTTCAAAACCCTTTATTAATTCAAGATTTCTATTTCAAATTCCTTTAAGACTTCCATGATTTCAAATATTTTTCTCAAAACTTGCATCATGCATCATTATCCAAAAAGTAATGACCAAACCCCGTTTTCAAGACTCTAAAGTGGATATTAAGTGGACAATAGTAATCGGTTATTCTAATGAGTGAACAAAGGGTGATTAGACATGTAGGTACTAAAAGGGCGGGGTAAGGTGATGATATTAGGATATCTTCCCTACACGTAACCAACCCTCAGACTATAGATTTCTATTTTCGAATGACCAAAATGGAGTTACTTTAAAAAAGGGCTTAAAACTTTCTAAAGGTTGCCAAATAACATATTTTCTCAAAAACCCTATCTCAAGGGAGTTTTTCAAAACCTTTTTCGAAAACCCTGAGTTTAATCTTCGGATTAACACTTAGTTTTAGGTAACCTAACTTACCTTAATCAAGATAGGTGGCGACTCTTATTTTTCTAAAAAGCCCTTAGTCAAAACCAATTTCAAGTTTAAATCTAGTCGCACTCGTCATTCTACGAGGATGAGTTTTAATGACAGAGTTCCGTGTGTTTTTTTCGAATCGAAAAGACTTGATCTAAAAACCAGGACACGACACTCCAATGGTGACCAAATCTTCTCACTCGCAGGCTGATGCTCTTTATCATGATCGTGCTCTATAATCTCGCAGGAGCTCTTTTATATTTAACAATGTATAACATGTCCAGATCTTGCTTATTCAGTTAATATCATTTATTAAGCTTTGAAACGTACTCTATGTTACGTCAAGGGAACTTCACCGTTTGGTATCGATGTACTTTATCATAGTTTCCTTGATTTTTATGTCTTTTCTGATGCTCATTGGGATGAGTGCCCCACTCCTCGTCCCTTAGTCACAGGATTTTATACATTTCTTGGTTCCAAATGTTTTCCTTAGAGTGCCAAGAAACGTGCAACTGTGGCTCATTCTAGCTTAGAAGTTAAGTATCATGCCATGGCCTCTACTGCCGCAAAGCTAACTTGGTTTCATACTTGCAACGTGATATTGATATTCCTCTTCTCCAACCACATACTCTGCTTTGTGATAATCTCAGTCCTTTATATATGTGGGTTAATCTAATTTTTTCATGCTCGTACAAAATATATCAAGCTTGATTACCGTTTTATTTGAAAAAGGTTGCTCTTGGCTCTCCTATCACTACATTTGTTCCTTCCTACAAACAGCTAGCTGCTATCTTTATCAAATCTCTCTCTAAGATTGTGTTTTGGCATTTATGAAACAAACTTCGTCTATGGCAGTTGCTCCGGTCCAATTTGAATGGGGGTGATGAGAATAATTGTGTGGGCTGATATAAGTAATGTTTTGAGAATTGAACCGAACCGGCCAATTCAACCCATTGAACCATCGACCGGTCCGGTCAAATCCTTTAACCCAGTTAGGATGAAAAATCGGCATGGACCGATAAGACTCGCGGTTCAACCGCCAACGCCTCAAACCGGAAGCAGTTCTTTATAACTGGGCGTTATTTGTATAAAAGAGGGGGAAAATTAGGGTTTTCTCTCCCAATTTCACCCCGCACGCAGCAGCATTGAGGCCCTCCAGGCTCCATCTTTGGTACCTCTCTCTCTCTCTCTCTCTACAAGACCCAAAATCACTCAGCAATAGGTACTCCTCACTATCTTCCACTCAAAAATTTTAGGTGTATAGCCATATTTGCTTCATCGTATGTATGTGTATGTTTATATGCATAGCTTTTCTGTTACAATGTATTGAATCAATCAGCCTCAGTTTCAGCTACTTTTGGGGTCCTTTTACGGTGCCCTTTTGTGGGTGGATTCGTAACTTTTAACTCATAGTTTTTTTTTTTATACTTTTTGCGTAGATGTTTTGATTGTTGGGATCACAAAAAATGGATAATTTGGTGGATTTTGGACCAGATCAGTAAGTTGTGTATGATTTGGGGTTTTGTCGGTTTTGCTTTACTGCTGATGTATATACATAGCTTTTCTCTTCTTTTTTCTGTTTTGTTTATGTATTCATTTAATTTCTTATGTTATCTAATTTCTGAATTTATAGACAATGCATATCTTGGCTTCAAAATTGAACTTTATAGACAGAGCAATTATTATTCATTAGATAATGCAAGGGCAGTTTTTAGACAGTGCAGGGGCTGTTTTTAGACACTGCAATTTTTTTGTTTTTATTTTGTTTCGGTATCATGAATAAACAAAGGGAAAGAAAGGACTTTGAAGGAATGGGCATACATTGTATTTATCACTTCTTTTTATTTATTATCCTTTTGTTGGTGGAGTGGTTATGATATTCTGTATGGGATCCTTTTTGAAACTGTATAACTTGTGTTAATTTATTTTGTTACTTTAGAAATAAAAAAAAAATGTGAGAAAATATATCTAAGAAAATTTAGGTTTCTAGGCAATGTTTAAAAAAAAAAATTTAGTGCATATTTTTATTTAATATTTATTATAAATAATATATATGATGTTACGATTCGATTTTAATTAAACCGATAAGTGAACCACTAACCATGACCCGACCCCTTTTTGAAATTGATCAACGGTTCGATTTTTATAACATTAGATGTAAGGATAAGAAGTCAATTGAAAAGCTTCTTCAGCCGCCAATCATAATTGTGAAGATTTTGCGTATCACATTTGCTCAAATTATTATAAATACTCTCTTCAAAAAATTATTATAAATACAGAGTTCGGTCACCTACTGTTTTGTGTGGACCAATTCCCATATCTGTTGATTTCTTTACATGCCACCTAGTTATTGTAATAGTTGAATAATTTTTTATTAGATAGATTTGTTATTTTAAACTACTATTAGTAAAAAAATTCTTTTACAGGCTGCTTGGGCAAAAAACGTTTAGGCCAAGTGTCAGGTAGGGTCATGCTCGAGAAGCATAACATCTCTATTCTTTATCTTATTCAGCATTGCATCTCTTTAGGTCTTTTTGTCCATTTATTTTGTGGGCATAAAGGTAATTCAATTATATATTTTTTTTATTTCACCCCTCCTTGTTTTTCAAAGAATGAATAGGAAAATATTGTTTTGAATTTCAAAACAGACGGTGTTGCATTTTTTTTGGCACTTTCTTGATTATAATTAAATATATTTAAAAGAAAATATACAATAAATTTATAGCATAATTTTAAAAAAAAGTTGCCCAATGAAAGACTTACACGTAAAGGGAAAATCAAGATTTTAATCTCGAGGACTTGACCTGTGGAAAGGGTGTAGAAGACAAGAAAATTTTTAGTGTAACGGTGCTAATAAAATCACACGGAATATAAGATTTATCTAAAATTAAAGAGTTATTTGAAATATTTTGTAAATGTTATCTTACTAATTAATGTGACATTTCATCATAACATGTTTATGTGTATCTATTTTATTGACTTATGTACGTCAGTAAAAATGACATGGCATCACATTTTATTGAGTATTTTCTACCAGGCGAGCTTTATATTTAAGCACCTTTGTTCTTTTTTTCACAAAAATGGCAATAATATATCCCTGGTTATATAAACTATCCATACTTTGTACATAAGAGATTCTTTCCCAACTTTTCGCCCACCGCGAGGGACTAAACGCAATCAACTTGTATTTTTAAGTTGAATACCGTTGTACATAGAAAAAAAATCATCTAGCATTTTTATATAAAATGATGTGGCCAACTTTGATCCTGTCAATTTAAAACAAATATTTATCAAGTTCTTGTAATTCAAAAAATGCTCTCAGTAAATTACTGTTGCCTATAAATTTTCAATAAAGATTTGTATATTCAAAATTTCCCTTTTAACTATCCCAAATTTCGATTAGGTGTCTCTAACACTCAAAAATATTACAGACATATAAACCAAATTTTTTTTTTTTTTTAAGTAATTGAAGATTCAAGTGGACGCAAATGCTTGGCAGATAAATTAGCTCGTGAGGCTGAGCAAAGTGATGAGAGATATCGAGCTTTAAGGGCCCCTCCCGGTGGTAATTTGCAGGTTGCTTATAGTGGAATTGAGTAGGCGAGGAAGTCTCGCATTTTGTTATTTTTTAACTTTCCAAGGCTCCGACCTCCAATATATTCCAAAAAAATGATTTCGTTTATTAGTTTCAAAATAAAAGACCATCAATGTGCCTTATAGTTTTAAAGACAACAATAAACTCCAAAATATTCCCAAAAAATGATTTCATTTATTAATTTCAAAATAAAAGACCATCAATGTGCCTTAGAGTTTTAAAGACAACAATACAAATTAGATCAGGAATTGTACTTGAGTCTGTTTGGTAAGATTTTTTGCCTAATTTGTTTTTTTTCGTAGTTTATAAGCAAAAAATGTCAAATTTTTTTATTTTTTTTGCTTTTGACTTTTGACTTTTTACTCTTATAATAAGCAAAAAGTAAAAAAAATTTAACTTTTTTGTTTATAAGCTGAAAAGTAAAACTAAAAAAAATAAAAACAAACTGTATCAAATAGACTCTTAATGGGTTCATTGTCTTTTGTAAGGACTTTCTTTGGAGCAAAACACAAACAAATATAAAAAAAAATAGAATTATAGGAATGAGATAGACTAATAAAATGATTGTATTAGTTTTTATGTACATATGCATATATATATATATATGTTGGTATTTGGACCGGGTCATGGACCTAACCGGGCATCCATGATGAGTCGACCTGGTAATTCACATAGGTACATATATATTTGTTAAAGAACAGACATGTTCATTGGATGATGACTCTTTGTTGGTGCCTCTTCGATGTCTATTTAAATACCAAGAGCATCCAATGTTACGATTCGATTGAACGTCAGATCATTCTCTTTCAATAAAATATACAGACATGGAATTAAAGTTTTTGTGTTGTGAAAACACAATATTGTTCTTCACTATAGTAATACTAACCACTTGAAGTTAGTACGCAGAACATTTTCTTCGATTCCGAATTTAGCATTCAAGGTACGTGTAAGAAATGAATGCTTTCAATATTCCTTTCAGTATTGCTTCCGTATTCCTTTCAGTGTTTCTTACAATATATATATATATATATATGTATATATGTAAAAGGTGATTGACCGCTCATAGCCTCATAATGAGTGAAAACAACTAAAAATGCACAAACTTACCAATTATTTATCTTTTTCGACTATCATATTGGTTTGTAGGATGAAATGTTGATCTCAAACTTTGTCCATAATTTTTTTATTGAACTGGAATTTATTTAATTATGGTTATATGTTATATTTTTGTGAAATTACTCTGTAGTAATTTTTTTATTATTTTGCATTAGGTTATTTTTTCAAGATCCTTGCCCTTTTCTATTTTAACATAAATGTTAACCCCAATATTAATAGTTTCGTTAGTAGAAAACAAATAGTTCATTTTAGTATGATATTTAATATTGTAAATTTTATTATATAACTAAAGTTTGATATCACTGACGAATTGTTGAATGACCCACTTAATAAAATTCCTCACTCGGCCACCACCAACCATTATTAAAAAAATAGATTCCTCGACTCTGCCCGAGGAAAGATGAGCACAAATTTTTAATGGAAAGATATCGCTCTGGGCACAAATTTAAAAATGATAATACGAGATCTATCAAATACATATAAAATAACATGCAAACAATAAAATAACATGCACAGGGTTTCCAAAATGATAGGTTGGTCCTTAATTACGTAACCTTTCTCATCGGAAACCTAATTACAAGTTGTAGATTCCAACGATGATGTCTCTTGTGCTAAAGGGTTACGATAAGCGGCTATGTACACTTTATTTCTGAATCCCCATTGGTATTGTAGTTGAGGAGAAATTATTTACTAGATTTGAAATAACATGTCAGCACGATGATATGATGATATGATGTACACGATAATATAGCGTGCTTGATAAATTAAAAATAAACATATATTTATATTTTAGGTTGATTGGTCTAATTTTTAGAATAATGAAAATAAAACTTTCCTAACATGTTCATATTTATTACCTATATGGTTGAGTTGACAAAAAATATATGATATAGTTATTTTTAATTGGTTAGGCACACCACATCATCATGTTGATGTGGTGTTTCAGACCTACTAAATAATTTCTCATGGTGAAAGCTTGAAGCATGAGAGTCTATTTTCTCGAAGGTCTCATGTTCAAAACCTCTTAGGTATTATCAACTCTTTGGGATCAATTTAAATTTTTGGCCAAGTAATTACCGAATTTGTATAAGACAAGAGACTGCACATGTCCAAAAAATAGTCAAGGTATGGTTAAATTAGCCCGAATACCCAACTAGCAGTTCACTGACAGTCATGTTCGGTAACTTGCAGTTCACTGACCCTAAACTCATTTTCCGTTGCTGTTTAGGTTCCAACCCTTTGTGATAGTAATATTTGTAAATTAGATATTGTTATCAACTTATAACTTGTATTTTGAATGAGACTGAATTTAACTATGATTCAATCATTTTTAAAATGCTCAACTGGATAGAGGTTGTTTTGATAATGTTCAGACAAGAAATCTATGCTGATGGCCCCCACTATCCTTTTTGCCCAAGGGAAAAGCCTGATCTTTAATCCCTGCCACAATCCCACTCAACGATTGAGTCAATCTACTCTTTTTCGTTTTCGTAATCCCAACTTCTATAGTCCCAATCTAAGTCACCTAGTTCGACTGGTGAGGGAGTCGAACTGCGGATTAAATTGCGAGCTGGCGAATTCAACACGAGACTGCGTGGCGTGTGAGATCTAGTGGTTTACTTTGAAAGAAATAGTAACTTCTAGCAAGCCTTATCTTACATTAAAATGATAATTCATATGAATTAGACTCTATATAACATCTAATGAAGAAATGTAAAAAAACACAAAAATATTTGGATTTATTTACCTTTATATATTTAATAGGTGCTTTATAAGCACTCCCGTTCCAAGGTTATTTTAAAAAATGATGCTCTCGAACTTCCAAACTTGTATGAGACATTCGGACCACGGTACTAGAGTAGTTCACCTTGATAATCTATCTCTCTTTTATTTTTTTATTTCATATATTTTTTTTTATACAACTATGCATACATGAATTCAGAGCATAAAAACATAAAATAACTTATATACATTATATAAATATACAATTGTATGTAATTATTTAAATATATATATATATATATTTGCAAATGCTCTCATGTTCAATTTTTTAGATAAAGAATGCTCTTACGCACCCACTCTCAATCTCGCTCCAGCAATTTGTGACTTAGGTCCTAATGATTGAATAAATCAAACACAAATTATTAGTTTATTCTTAAAGTCATTTCTAGATTTCCATAATCCCAACTATAAGTCAATTTAACATGCTGGAGCCGTGAGTTTTGACAGCTCAATATAAAATTATACAATCCTAAGCTCAATATAAAATTAAAAAAGGAAAAAATTGTCACAATAATAGAAACGAAGCCTAACATTACTTTATGCATAAATATTTAAGGTATTTTTTGTATTATTGAGATATAACATTGATATTTTAAGTACTTCACAATATAATTAGGATGGGTACGAGCAACCAAAGTCTGCTAGGTCCTCCTCCCTCAGTGAGGTTCTCCCTCCGAGCGTCCCTTCCAGCCCACCAAAACTCCACTTGTGGTACATGCACTCGGCACCTCCCTCGACTCAATCAAGATGGCCTCCATCCGAGCAAGATAAGTCCTTTGGGTCAGCACAACTCCTCGATTAAGAGTTGCTCCATCCATGATCACTCAAGACTCAATCATTTAAGTTGAGAGTAGGACTTGAGGACCTCACTCGAGAGTTGATTAGGAGACTTGTGTATTGAAGGGTAGAGTTGAGTAATCATCAAAATGGCCGGCCTCATCTTACTTAAGAGGCTTGCCCTTTAGTATGTCTTAGAGATGGGAAATAATCTAGTGGTTTGGTAGTACCGAGTACTTTTTGGTAATTTCTATTAAATTGTGACATGTAATGTGTGAATACTTTAACAACCTAAGTTTGTGTAGTAGTAGTGAGACCTTTAAAGAAATATTCTATCAAATTTTGCCAAGTGGTATTTTTCTTTAAAAGTCTCTCTACTACCCTAATAATTCAGGTTGCTGATGTATTTATACTCCATGTGTCACTATCTAATAGGGTTTACCATTGAATACTAAATACTACCCGGTCACTAAACTTTTTTCCCTTACAGATAGAGACTTCCACTAGGGGACAAGGCTAGGAGGGAATGGTGAGTGAAACTCATGATTACATACATAAGTGAGTAGGAGTATGCATGGGTCAGTTTGGTTCGGGTTGGTGGTTAATTCAGAATTAAACTGACCTTCATCGGTTCTAGGATTTTGGACTCAAGACCGAACCAATCATTTTAGGGACGAACCAAACCAATCCAACTCGGTTCGAGCCAAATCGAGTTGGATCAGGTTGAACCAAGTGTCGGTTCTACCTGTATAATTTTACTTAATCTATTATATAGATACAAAATTTTCAATCCTAAAATTTCTAGAAAGCATCCACGTAAATAATTTGTCAAATTAAATACAATAAATAGTTAATTCCACCAAAAACCACTAAAGCTGTCCACCACTGAAAATGGCTTTAATAGAACATTCTTCCTTTTCATACTAGCTGCTTTATTCTCCTAAAAAGAAAATTGCTAGTATGCACTACGTTCCACCAATACAATACAATCTGGAATCAAGTGCTTCAACCGTAACAACACTATTTCCTTTGATAACCTGCAAAGGAGAAGTGGCATCCATTTCAAAAGCTCAGATAATTGGAAGCACAATTATAAAATGGAGACTTAACTATTCAAAAATAAATGAAAAAAATAAAGGGCTTAAAAGTGGACATGACACCCACCACCATTTCTATATAGTTTTCAATACATGCGTACAAGCAAATCAATAAAATCCAAAATCTCTAGAAGAGGAAAGAAAGAGAGATAAGGTTGAAGCTTTGACCGGAACCTGATTTAAACCGAAGAGATGCAACAGAGTCCTTTTCAAGCTGAAAGCCTTTATCTGCGGAATAGAGAATAGCCAATTTTAGAGACTCACAACAAAGTCGATTTCAGAGATGGAGAGAGATGTGCGGCGCAAGAGGGATTCCAATTCAAGAAGCCCTAATTTTTCCCCACTTGTTTATATAGGATAGGCAATATTAAGGTGTAGAGCAAGTGTAGAGTACTGTATGGGATCAGGGCCAAGTTCGATTTTGGGTCAGTTATGAAAAAAAAAAAGGGGCTAACTCGAGAACCGTATTGAACTGGTCGGTTTACTAAATTTCAGACTCAAGACCGAACTAAAGTCCTAAAACCGAACCGAATCAACCCAAGGAGGCTGGATTGATTCGGTTCTCGATTCTTTTGCATACCCCTATAGGTGAGCGTGCCACTAGACTAATCTCACTTCTCCCTTTGGTTGAGTTTTGCTGCCTCCAAAAGTCTACATTCATATACATCCACTCAAATCTTTAGTTTTTAGTCCTTTAATTCCACAAAAATCAGGGTTTACCGTCCTAGTTTAATACGAGCAACTTTGACAATTTCATTCCTCAAAATTTTTTTTGGGGCACTTCCAAAAGTATTTCTACTATCAAATATATATATATATATATATTTTAACCAAAATCAGATGACTAAAATGTTCAAATAGTAAATTGTTTTTTTTTTTTTGTGTTACTTCTGTATATCTGTGACCTCTACAATGACCCTCGCCAATAAGATTTTATTATATTATTATATTACATTTGGCCAAAAATGACAATTGTGTGAATCATGAGGGTATCAAAGTCCTATAGTTGCCTTTTCACCTACCATATCTACAATTCATTAAACAAGCAATTACTTGACCTGTGAGCAAACCCTGCTATGTTCATCAAAGGTGGATAGACCTTCTTCCCATGCATTGAAGGGCAGATACATATACTATTCACATGAACTATCCCACGTGTTGAAGGAAAAGCTAATTTTCTAACTGACGAGCAAAACAGTCACACACGAGATTGCTATAAATACACCGACGTTGGTTTTCTTCATTGTGTCCCATCGTATACACAAAGGCAAAGAAAAAAAATAAAAAAACACATGGAGATAGCGAGAGTACAAGCCCTCGCACATGGTGGACTCCACGAGCTGCCGGCACAATTTATCCGACCGGCCCACGAGCGGCCGGAAAACAGCAAGGCCATCGAAGGTGTCACAGTACCGGTGATCTCTTTATCCCAGCCACACGATGTCCTCGTCAGCGAAATATCAAAGGCGTGTAGTGAGTGGGGGCTTTTCCTCTTGACTGATCATGGTATCTCGCCTTCGTTGATCGAACGGCTGCAAGAGGTTGGCAAAGAGTTCTTTAAGCTCCCACAGAAGGAGAAGGAGAGCTATGCAAATGATCCTTCTACTGGGAGCTTTGAAGGGTATGGAACCAAGATGACCAAAAATCTTGATGAGAAGGTTGAGTGGATTGACTATTTTTTTCATTTCATGTACCCTCCTTCTAAGGTCAATCTTGACATATGGCCCCAGAAGCCTCCTTCTTACAGGTATATATGTATCTATCCACGAAGAATCCTGTATATATATATAATTGTGTGTGTGTCATGCTATTTCAAGGTTTTGTTCAAAAAGCATTGAAAATAGATAGTATCTTACTAGGGCACAGGAACTGATGAACAAATTTGATACAAATACCCATCAGTAATGGCGGACGGAGGAGGGTGGGTGAGGGCCGTGGCCCCCTCAAAATTTTCAAATTTGCCTTTAATCCCTATAGTTTTTCTGTATATTTTGGAAAAAATAGTGTAATGGCCCTCAAAGTTTAAAATTTTTTACCTTTCCCCTTTGAACAATTTTTTTTTAGGTTAGCCCCTATGTAAAATTCTGGGTCCATCACTGTCACTGAGAGACAGAGAGCGAGAGAGGACTTAAATGAAACTTATAAGAGCTTTCAGTTATAGTTTCATAAATGCAATCAAGTTGTGATAACTTTATATAACTCCCGTTTGCAGATAGTGAGGCTTATATATAACATGTATATATGTATAATTGTCGTGTAATGCAGGGGAGTGACGGAGGAATACAGTGTGAAAATGCTGGGAGTCACGAACAAGCTATTGGAGCTGCTCTCAGAGGGGCTAGGCGTGGAAGGGAAGGCTTTGAAGTCCTGTTTGGGTGGTGAAGAAATGGAACTAGAAATGAAAATTAACATGTACCCACCATGTCCGCAGCCTGAACTGGCCCTCGGGGTTGAACCTCACACCGACATGTCTGCACTCACTCTACTAGTCCCCAACGATGTTCCAGGCCTTCAAGTTTGGAAAGATGGTAACTGGTTTGCTGTCGATTATTTGCCAAATGCACTCGTTGTCCATGTTGGTGACCAAACAGAGGTATAAATATTCCCCTATTTAAAAAATATAGCCTAGTACAGAAGACTTTTGTCAATGTAGGGTTTAGAAAAGGGTAGATGTACATAGTCTTGCTCCCAAATGTGGACACGTTATTTATGCGTTTCGAAAATTATTGCCCTATTGCAGACCTAAAAATGGCAATAGAAAAAAGGAAGAAAAACTCAAGCAAAAGAACCGAATCAGCCGCTCAAGATCTTGGGTCTCTGCCTGGACCCAATAAAAAAATGGGATCACTCTAAATTGATCTGCTTCCATTTTCACTTTCTGTAAGAGAGCCTGGGCTTTTTCTAGCCGTTCAATGCCCCCCTTCTAGTCCTTCTGAATTTCGAATAGTATTTAAGATCCTCTGTTTTCGATTATCTAATAAATTGAATCTCCGAACCTATGTTATTTTCAACCTTCCGAAGCATTTCGTCGCTTACTACGCCCTTCCTCGTCTCTGGGTGCCTAGGTATCCACCGTAAGCCTTTCCTCATTTAAACCTCAGTATCGTAGAGTTTAACCACCAAGTTCGAGATGGATTGGTGTGGTTCCTCTACACCTACGACACCAGAATATTACACTATAAACAAGTTTAAAAGGGTTAGAAATTGTGTTAGGCATAGCATTATCCAATCGATAGAGTTTGCATATAGCAGCAATAAAGCCCAAATTTGGTAGTTTACAAATGTGTCTTTTTTTTCTCACATCTAACACAAGTAAATGGATTCTACATTAGTTTATTAAAGTGAGTTCCATAACTTTGCATCTAGGAGTGAATCATTAAAGTGAGTTCCACGACTGTGTTTAGGAGTGAATCATAAATTAGCCGATTACATATAGCATTACACTATAAATCCTCCATTAGAGTGATGTTTTCGTAGCATTTTAGTAACTAAAAACTATTTTAGTATGTACTTTATTTTAAAATGGTAGGTCTTACTTCAGGCACATCATTTTGTATGCAAATTTTATGTATTTTTTTTTTTTTTTTGTTTCTATAGCATTACGGCTCTTCATATCATATTAACTTTACCCAATTTTAACAGGAAATAAATACCTGTTTTCCTGAATAATTAAACCTTATGATTGTGTCCTAGCTAGCAATCCCTTTAGAAATCAAACAAAAATTAGATTGAAAGTTACCTTGTAGAATCTTTTGAATGACTTTAGAGGACTAAAATGGTACAACCTTGCCCAGGAAAACCGGCTTGTATTCAAGAGTTTAACCAAGTTAATTAAACCCAGGACTAAACCTATATTCAATTGACATATCTAAAGAGAGAGAATAAAAAACAAAGGAAAAAGAAAAAGAAGGTTCTTTGAGTGACACCTTTTCCTGAATTCAAAGCACTGCCTTGCAGATGTCAAAAACTGCAATATCAGCAATTAAATTTAAGATTCACGAGGAGTTGGGTGTTGCAACTTACAGAATATTTTGTTGCAGGTCCTGAGCAATGGTAAGTATAAGAGTGTTCTTCACAGGAGTTTGGTGAACAAGGAAAGAACACGCATGTCTTGGGCTGTCTTTATAGTTCCTCCACAGGAAGCAATTATAGGTCCTCTTCCAAAGCTCATTGATGAGAAAAACCCCGCCAACTATTCAACCAAAACATATGCCGAGTACCGATACCGGAAATTCAATAAGCTTCCGCAGTAAGAGCATTTCATGTACCTGTAGGGTTGGCATTGGAAACAGTTATTTCCACAATAAGCTAGTTTCCACACCTTTGTGCTGGATCTTTTACTTTTCAAATAAATCTGCCTCTGCTGCAGGAACTTTCAGGATTTGATATGGTTCTAGCTGCAGTTCTCCATGTATTCTTATGGCTTTAATTGTTTCTCAAGCTCAGTGCGTAGAAGTTTTTATCAAGAAACCATCTTCATTAGAGTACGATGCATTGTATTCTCTTAATATTCATTAATACGATAATTTCTCTTATCCGATGGAACTTGGATTAGACCATGAAACCATAACAAACATGGCGTTGAAAAGCCAATTCAAACTATTGAAGCCAAGGAAGGGTGATACCAAACAAATCTCAACTGCCAACTTCTAATGGAGGAGACGAAATAGATGAACCTGCTAAATCCGATATGATGTCTGCAAAATCACTAAAAGCAGAAAGTCAGCTTCCAGTTTGGCTCGTGTATCTTTTGGTCATGGCTCTTGAACTACCTCATCGTGTAGCACATAATGTTCTCTCTCTATGGGTTTTGGGTTTTTATCATTGTTATTTTCTTTTTAGAGTAAATGCCTTTAAAATCTTGAGTTTATTACACGGATATCCGTTCTACTATGATTCAATATTATTTTATTTTTTTAACAAAGAAGTAGATATTTAGACCTTTTCAATTATAAAATTATATCATTTTATCCCTTTGTCTTAACCTACCGTTAACAGCATACAGTCCCATGACATGCATGTGACATAGAAATGATGTGTTATAGAAAAAAAAAGAAAAAAACCCTTTCATTCAAAAAAACCCTTTCATTCAAATAAAGATTTTGCCGAATGCAGACAAACTTCGTTTGAGGAGTGGCTGTCGACGAGTGGAACGCAGCGATACATCATTTTCAGAGATAAGAGGGAGAAACAAGCTCTTACTCCCTGCCACTAACACTCACGCCTATCCCACCTAACACTCACGCCTATCCCACCACCACTCACACCTACAGTTCAAAATGTCAAAGTTTAACAATAGCTATTTTGTGTCTCATAAATCCTTGCATAGCTTTTGGTTTTTTCTTTTTTTTTTTTTTTTGTTTTTTTTTATTTATAGTTTTTATGTATAAAATAATTAACATGTATTTTTTATAGTAGACAAAAAGTTAATAAATGCAATCATAAATATTATATATATATAAATGCAGTCATCTATTAAATTAATTTTAAACCATTATAATTTAATATAATAAATATATAGTATTTATAATGATAAATTTGGAACGGTACACTGAGATGGATCAATACCGATACGTACTGTAGCAATAGAAAAATGATATATTGACTGGTATGAGATTAACAACTATGCTAACTACCATTTAGAAAAAGTCTAGTGATTAGAGTGTATTAAATGTTTGGTAGTAATCTCATTAAACAGTGATACAAGGTGTATAAATATATTAACAATCTGAATTTGTGTAGTAGAGAGATTTTAAGAAAAAATATCACATGATAAAATATAATAGAGTATTTACTTAAAAGTTTTGTCACTACACCACAAATTTAAATTGTTAATGTATTTATACACTGTATTATTATTTAACATAAATTATGATCGAGCACCAACTACTGCTACCTAACTATTGGAATATTTTTCCTCCCTTTTATTCTTTGTCTTTGACTAAGAACCGAACCCCAGGCCCATTTCTATCTCTCTTCCACTTGTTCTCTATCTCTCTCTCTAGATTTTCTTTCTTGTTCACCGTCCCTCTCCACTGTCGAATTCTGAGCAAGCTATGCGTTTGTGGCCAAGCAACACTCGAATCAATGCATTGCATTTCGATGGTGTCGTGAATAGCATTCATTTGGATGATTTTCTAAAGACAAAAGTCACAACTAACATCATACGGTATGGTGCATACCTATTTTCATACGTTTTATCATGGCTTTATATAGAGCCATTTGGAAATCAATGTGACCGCAAAAGAGAAGAGAGAAAAGGAAGAACGATAGGGAATGAAAGGAAGAAAGGAGAAAGAGACCAAAAGCTTTGGACAAATTTTTAGAGGCAAAGTTATCTTTATATTTTGCCTTATAATATAATAAATTCTTAGGTGATCCAGAAGATTAACTTTTGTTAGTTCTAAAAGAACTAATCTGATAAATATATGACCGTTACAGAAGAACTAATTTTGCTATATCTTGTATTTAAGATATTAACTTGCTGTCGCTTTCCTATTTTTACTCGAGTCTACATCTTGGCTCGGGTGAACCCAATATTCCCTCTGTTAGCACTCACCTTTATAAAATGACAAGTGCGACGTGACTTTAATCTTAAAAACTTGATTTAATAAGGGTTTTTTGAAATTTTTTTAGAGTCGTCACCTAACACAGTTAAAGATATTTTATTTCATCTAAAATTAAGTGTAATCCAAAGACTAAATTTAGGTTGTTCGAAAATGTTTTGAAAATGCATTCTAGGGAAGGTTTCTGAAAATAAGGTTTTTAATAACCTTTTGAAAATATTTTAAAACCTTTTTGAAAACATGACTCCGGATTGATCTTCGAATTATAAATCTATAGTCTGAGGGTTGATTACGTATAGGGAAGATATTATAAAATTATTATCCTACCCCGTCCTTTTGGTGCCAAATGTCAATTCACCTTTAGTTTACTCACAAATCTCTTATTACTTAATATCCATTACATCCACTTGTGTAATTTAAAAAATGAGGGTTTAGTCATCATTTTGGGGATGAACGATGGATGGTGCATATTTTTGGAAAGATTTTTGAAACAATAGGAAGTTTTTGAAATTTGTTTTTGAAGTGTAATTTTGATTGAAGGAAAGTTTTACAAAGGACATTTGACTTAAAATAAGGGTTATAACCACACCTATTTAGGTTGCCTACGTATCTCATTTGGTGAGAATCAGGTCATTCATTGTTTGTACAAGAGCACGATTGAAAAGTAAATTCAAGGGAGTCTTGGAAAGTCTTGAAACAACTCAAGAGAGTTTAGACTTGAAAGTGAACTCGAGAGATTTTTAAAATGTTTTTGAAATAGAACTGAAGAGAGTTTTGTGTTAGCCCAAGTGTGCAACCTAAGAGGGAGGTGAATTGGGTTTAAAAAATAATTACATGTAATTTTAAATAAAAACTAATTAAGTAATTTGATTAATCACTCTAATAGCAGAACTAAAGAGTGTGTCCAATGTGTTCAGGCAATATCAAATAAGAAATGAAAAATAGAGCACAAAATGAACACAAAGATTTATCGAGATTTAGCCACAACTCGTGACCTATGTCCTCACCCTCAAGACCCATTTGAAAGCTCTTTCACTACGCAACGAACAATTACAAAACAGGTGCTAGTTGATCTAGTGCCTAGCTCACTTCTCACAAGGGCTCTTTCCAAGCTCTTAAATCTCTCTAAGTGATTTTGTCCAAGCTTCATTTAAACTTATAAGTAATTTTGTCCAAGCTTCATTCAAACTTATAAGTGTTTTTGACAAGAACACTCAAACTCACAAGTTTACAAACCTACCTAAATAGAATAAATGAGGTTTACACAAAGTATTTCTCTCAAAGAGTGGATGGAATCAGTGTAAGATCAGTAAATCCTCAATATCACAACAAAGCAACAGTAACAATTAGGGTTTATGCCTTCAAATTCGATTGTTGTAGTTGTATGGATGTCCTCTCTTAGTACATATGCTGTGGGGGTCTTCTATATATGCCTTAGCTTTGATTCTAGCCGTTGGAGGTGTTGAGTCAAGGTTGATCCTTGTTGACTCAAGGTTAATTTCCACGTTGATTTTGATGATAACTAAACCTTGTGTTATGTTACTAATGAATCTACTTAGTGTGCAGATTAACAAGTTCATAACTTAGACTTAAAGTTAGATCTTAAGTCTAATACATATCAAAGGAATGCATAACAAGTTCAAGATGTCAGCAATGAATTCAAAGGGCTATGCAATAAACCAAATTGAGAAATGATGCCTATCTCTAGTTCAAACATGTGTTCTATATTCGAAGTGATTGAAGAATATGCAAAGAACAATTGAAGAAGTGCAATGCTCAGTTGAAGATGAATTGGCTGTTGAAGAATTTGGAAAATGCTCAAGAGATGATTTCATCTGGAATGCTTAAGACCAATTCAAGACAATGAGATTGAAGTTGCTGAGAAGATGGCTCACAATGAATATCTGATCTCTACATGGAATCTAAGTGAAGAATTCTTCTATAGTATATAGAGTCAATGAAGATTAAATGTGTGAAACCATCAAGTCTGCAAAAGTCTCATTGAAGTGATTTTTAAAGAAGAATGAAGAATTGCTAACAAAGAGAGGAAATCACAAATGAAGCATTGTGAAGCTCTACAGGAAGATTGGCATTCAAAAAGATGTTCTACAATGATTGAAGAAGCTTTGTAAATGAAGAAGTAAAGTTCAGCTTTAATCAAATAAAGCTTTGAGATTCAAGAAGAAGATCAACATCCAATGATTGATTCAATCCAAATTTAAATAGAAGTTAACTCTGATGAGTTAAGAAGATTTGATTGATCGTCTTACCCAAAGATATACTCCTTGAAGTTCTTATACCAGTGCTTTGATAAAGCTTGATCAATAGAAATTTGAAAGCTGAATTTTGGGCAATGAGGGGACTGATGGGAATGAGGAGCCGCCTCCTGATCACAGACGCTAAAAGGCCTAAAGACATATTGAACAATGAGGGGACTCATGAAAATGAAGTGTCGTCTCTTGCACACAGAAGCAAAAATGTCTGAAGACTAAATAGACAATGAGCGGACACATCGTGATGAAGTGTCGCCTCATGAAGACAGACGCCAAGGCTTGAAGATAAAATGATTAATGAGTGGATACATAAAGATGAAGTGTCGCCTCCTGGTAGCAGAAGCAAAAGGCTGGAAGTTTTAAATGATCAATGAGTGGACACCTGAAGCAGAAGTGTCGCCTCATGACAGCAGAAGCCAAATATGAAGAAGACAGATGAACAAGGAGTCGCCTCATCAACCTGAAGAGGGGGCTCATGAACTCAGTGAACTATATCTGGTAAATGCAGAAGCAGGAAGTGTCGACACCACAAAAATGGAGCCGACTCCCTCTGCTGCAACGGCTACTTTTCTTAACGTTATAACAGACTGGACGTGCATTTATGATACCCAACCACCTCCAACGGATGGAATCAATGCAAGGGTATATATACTAGCCTCCAACTGCATTTATATACAAGAATCAAGAGGAAGAAACAAGAAGAGACGAAAATCTACTGAATCACTGATATTCTTGAAACATTCTTCCTGTTTTGTTCTTGTGAGCTTTGATTGTAAATCTACTCTAGTTAGAGAGTTTGTTTGTGAGTTGTATACTCTTATACACTTGTAACTGAGAGTTTGAGAGTTCTCTTGTGTGAAGCAAAACTCTTGTAAAGTTTAAGTGGAGCTTGGACAAAACCACTTGGGAATTGAAGAACTCAATGAAAAGTTCTTGTAGAGTGAGCTGAGCACTTTGTCAATCAGCAGCCCATCTTGTAATAGGTGATTACATAGTGGAAGAAGGCTTCAAGGAGGTCTTGGGGTGAGGACGTAGACCACGGTTTGTGGTTGAACCTCGGTAAATCTGTGTCTCTCCTTCATTGCTCTGTTTTCTTTGTTTTCATTAATAACTTTGCTTTGCACATAGATTAGCCATTGCTATATTGTTTAGATTAATTTTAATTAATCTTAACTTGTATTAATTTTTGAAAAACCCAATTCACCCCTCCTCTTGGGTTGCCTATTAGACCAACAGGAGATAGTTAGGATTGCATTAAATGCAAGAATACAGTTGTAGAATGTTTGAAAATATTACCGTTGCAATGGCATGGGTCAACCCTTAGGCTGCAAGTGTCAACACCTTCATGTTCTGGACACTATTCTTTAAGCAATCTGCCTCCATGTGTCGACTTATGAGGAACTAAGTGTCGACTCCTTTAAGTTTTACCATGTATATCTAAGGCACTGTCTCGATATGTCGGCTCCTGTAGGTTCATATGTTGACTCCTTTAAGGATTTATCAAAGTCATACACTCTGTCTCTATGTGTCGACTCCTACAGGCTCATGTGTCTACTCTTTTAATGATTTCTCAAGGTCATGCAATCTGTCTTCATGTGTCGACTCCTAATGGTCTAAGTGTCGACACTTGATGAGTTAAGTGTCAACTCCTGTAATGAATGTGTCAACTCTTGCCAATTCAAATGCTCAGGTTTAAGTCACTGTCTTCATGTGTCGACACTTGCCAATTCAAATGCTTAGGTTCAAGTCACTGTCTTTATGCGTTGACTCTTGAAGTGGATGTGTCGTCTCCTACCAATTCCACAAGCTTCATTTTGTAGGACTTCTTCAACCTTCTTCCAATCCTTCAAGCATTTCATTGATATTCTAGATTAGGCTTCTAAGACTTGAAATATCTCATTCCATGCATGTTGTTCTTCAAGAACTTCTTCAATCAATTCATGGCTTGCAAAAGATCTTTCAAAAGTTGTGTTATTCACTTCACTTGATCTTTGCCACCTTCAATCTTTTCAAGATGAAATCATTTCAAATTTGATTGCATCTAGAACTTCTTCAATCCATATAGCCTCTTCTATCTTCTTCATGGTTTCAACATACTATACAAATCTTCTTGACAAGCTTCACAAATGCTTCAATATATTCAATTTCAAGTCACAATCTAATTAATGCATGATATAATATGCATACTAAGTAAAGTAATTAGATATTAAACAAAGTTTTGTTATCATCAAAATCAAGGCATGGAGACAACAATCTTCCCCTTTTTGATAATTGACAAAACTTTTCAAAACATGAATAATAGGCTTAAGTATGTATGTGTTGGTGCAAGAGTATTGAAATTTATACTTGAATTTGGTCTCCCTTTTATTTAAGGAATTTATTGCTCTCCTTTGCTTAAGAAGTTTTAGCACCATATAAAGCAAGCAATGATCTTATACTTCTCTCCCCCTCTTTTAAGGAGTTAAAGCACTTGTGCGTTTTATCAAACAACAATAGTAATAATACTTGTTTAAGCAACAAAAATTCTTTTCAAGCAACAATAATACTGCTAATTCTCTCCTCTCTTTTTTACAATCAATCAAAAAAGAGTTAGAAATACAACTAAAAGACAGGCATAATAGTAAAAAAAAATCTTAAAACAAGAGTAATGTTACAAAAAAGTGAGCAAGCAAAGCAATTTAAGTAACCAACCAGTCAGCAAATTTGCAAAGAGCCACATTGCAGATGGGATACAATAGATATATATTAGGCATCAATAGATGTTTAAAACATCCAAACATTCATCATATTACATATCAAATGTCTTAAGGATGACATACCATCCTTTTAAAACTAATATAATCAGAGAATGGACATGTTAAAATGAAAATGCAAATGAGAGTGCAAAAATGAAGGTGCAAATGCAAGAGTACTAAGTTTTTAGCTTTAAGGGATGGAGTTTAGGAGAGGTCAAAAGGGTCACCAGTAGTATTTGTGAACTTGGCTGGATTTCTTTGCCTTAGTCCATATTGGTGGGTGTTGGCTGGTGATTGTGGAGAGTTTTGATCAGGTTTTGCTCTTACTCGAGTTGAGGTGTCAGCGGTTGTGCCAATTGAGGGATTAATTCCCTGATGTGTTTCATCCACGTCATTAGTGGAGGCATCAATGGAGAAGGTCTCTTCTACAAATCTGGCTCCAGTAGGATAGAGAGGATTGTATGCATCTCCAACCATTTTCTTAATATATTTTCCAAGATGCTCAATAGACATTTGTAAGTACCCCACTGTTGACTGTTCGGCAATCTCTGACCCGACCGAACTCACATTCAAACCAACACAGATACATTCAAGTCCAAACCAATTTTTCAAACTCAATCCAGTCAATCAATTGTTTCGCGGGCTCATCGGGCCTAATAGAGGCAAAATGACCAAAATTTCCTTAGGGCATAAAGATGGTAAGTCCTTATTTCAACCTTAAATTCCAGTTTCAATTTCAATCCAGATTGATCAAACTCAATCGGGCATGTCTTTCAAAAAAGTTGATCCCTCAGATAGTAAGTCTACCAGTCCGGCACGTTTACTGAGAAAACTCCTTGAAATGGTAAATCCCTTTAAACTCATTAACTAGGACAAAACCCAAGCCCCAGAGATGATAGAACGGATCACTTCTGGCACTTACTAGCCTGTCAATGTAGAATATCCGTTATTTGGCATATCTTTTGAGAAAGTTGATCCCACAGACGATAAGTCCATCTAGCAGCTTCCCGAGATCAGGCAGTCTTCAGAATGAACGCACCCCGTTAGAGTGGTGGAAACACTCACAAATATCTCAACCGTCAGAGTGGCAGAAACACTCGCAAATAGGTCGACATTGGGAATTACTAACAAAATCCCTGTGTCACAGGACCAAACACGCCTCTTGGTCGTGACACGTTTAACAAAGGACGAGATACCTTTGGAAACCAACTCGTCACACATCATTAGAGTGGTGGAAACACTCAAAACCCGAGTCAACACTAGTACCTGCTAGCCCACTCTGGTAAAAAATGACTAAACTAACCCTTTGGCCTTTTTTGATGCGCTCTCGAGAAAGTACCTAAGTTCTCAGAGCAATAAGTCCACATTTCTAAGATTGTCCTAAATACAATCTGATATGTTCAAATGCCTTCCAGTCAGTTTCGGATCAATTCCGAGACCATCTAGTCAAAATAACCATTTTGCCTCTAAGTATCCAACTACCTTTGGGAACCACATTGGTTTTGGGTATTAAATCGGTAATGTCCTAAGGTTGCTTCTAATAGTAGTCCTATCCTTCCCGCATCTTTCCAGATTATTCCAAACCCATTCTGACAAACCCAATGCAAAATGATCGTTTTGCCCCTAGTGGGCTGGTCGTCTTTTCTAACCACACCGGCTCTGGGTATCAAACCGGCAACTCCTTGAAGCACTCTCAATAATGTTTCTAATCTTCAAGCCTTCTCACAGGTCGCTCCAAGTTCATTCTGGCATTCCCCCAGTTTAATTAACCGTTTTACCCCTAGTGGGCCGATCAACCTTCTCAAATATTCCGGCACTATTTCTCAAGCTAGTTATCTCTGGCACACTCTCTCGAGGATTCCCATCCATTCCCCGTCAATTCTAGTTACTTGGAACCTTTCGGATCACTCCCGGACTTTCAAGAGTCGCTCTTAGTGGAGCTAAGTCAAAAATTGCATGGTAGTCACTAGGATAGGCTCCCAAATCTTTTGCCTTAAGTCCCAAGGGTCGAAAGATACATTTCTTGCCGCCCTAAAAACTTTCCTAAGTGGCTGACGCCACTATAATGGGAAATTTTCCTTAGCACCACTGTAACAGGCGCTAAGGTTATGCCGATTATCTATAAATACATACCCTCCCCTTGCATAAAAAAAGGTCAACAAACACTGTCCAAAAACTCTGCCACTCGAATTCAGAGGTCAAAGTCTCTCCAAACCCTAGCCCTTTCAAGTCTCTTCAAGCCCCAGCCTCCATATATTCAAACCCTAGCATCTATACATGTCATACACCTAAACACAAGCCTTAAAAGCATCCATTGAAAAGTTAAGTTTTGCAACTTCGAAGCTTTAAAGGTCCAAGCAAGCAAAGCAAACAAAGCAAGCACAGAAAGAAAAAGACAACGTAGGTTTTTGATTTAATTTTATGTAATCCCCCCTATTTTTTCTTCTTCCTAACTCACTTGGGTTTTCTTCTATTTTATCCCCATCTTCTACCACCCTTTCTTGCATGCTTGAAACAAGAGACTCCGCGATTCATGCTTAGGAAGAATTGTTGAAGGTCACTGTGCTGGGGGTTTTCTTTAAATTCAACCCTTGATGGTGTGGGTTTGACACTCTTGATTATATGGTGAACCCTAGCCTTATATGTTCATGACCCTCTTGTATTGTGCATGTCATATTCATACATCTATTAAAAATTACTTTCAAAGTTGTTTTTCAAACTTTCATCAAAACTCTCTTTCAAAACTTGCATTCAAAATTTCTTTTGAAAACTTGTTTTCAAAATCACAATCCTAAAATGATTCTAGCCATTGCATGGTTAGGGTTATTTTAGGAAAGTATTATATTCATTATGGCCATCAAGGTCCATATTTTGGGTGTAAACCCTAACTTTTTTTTATCAAAACCATAATCTTAAGATGATTCTAGCTATTTCATGGTTAGGGTTGTTTTAGGAAGGTGTGATATTTAAAGGGATCATTATGGTCTATATTTCAAACCTTATTTTGTTTTCAAAACCACAACCCTATCATGGTTGGAATTGTTTTAGGAAAGTGAGATATTCAAGGAACTTGTAAAAGTTTATATTCAAATCTCTTTCCAAATTGTTTTACAAATCTCTTTCCTAAAACCTCTTTTCAAAATCTCTTTCCTAAAAAGTCTTTTTAAAACCCCTACTTCCTTAAAAAAACTCTTTTCAAAGATCTCCTTTCCAAAAACTGTTTTCTTAGAGTCTAAGTCAAGCCCTAGGATTCATGGTTAGGAAGCCTTAGTTCCCTTTCCTAAAATTATGACTTCCTATTTTGCCTCAAATCATAGCTTTCTAAAACTATTTTCTACATCAAATCTTAGATTTTCAAAACCTCCTCTTTCACCAAATCATAGATTTCTAAATCCAAGATTTTCAAAATCAAACATTTCCAATTCCACGTCAAATCCAATCTTTCAATTTAAGAAACTGGATCAAATCGTCCAATTTAGGAAACTAAATCAAATCTTCTATCTTTGGAAACAAAATCAAATCATTTATTTTTGGAAATAAAATCTAATCTTCAATCTTAGGAAATAGGAATCAAATCTTTCCTAATTCTAACCTTTCCAAATCTCAACTTTCTAAATTTCAATTTATCAAATCTTTTCAAATTTTAAATCCTTTCTTAAATCTAACCTTTCAAATCTTTCCCAAATTCAAACTTCTAAATCTTTCCAAAGCTTGAATTTTTTTAAATTCAAAACTTTCCAAATTCAAATCTTTCCAAAATCAACTCTTTCCTAATTTGAAAACTTTCCTAAAATGAAACCTTTTTAATTTGGTACTTTCCTAAAATGGAACTTTTCAATTTTGAAACTTTCCTAATTCAAAGCTTTCCAAAATTCAATATTTCCTAAACCTTAACTTTCTAAGTTCTTCCAAGTCAAATATTCAAGTCAAATCTTTTTCTACCATTCGAAGTCGAGTGTTTTTAAAATCAAATAAAATCTTTTTCAAATCTTTCTTAAATCTCATCTTTCCTAACTCTAAGCTTTCTAAAATCAAACTTTTCAAGTCTAAATCAAACCTTCCTATTCCAATTACATGCTCTAACCTTAGTGTCACACCTCGGTTTTTAACCAAGTCCTTACTGTTCGGGAAAAAGTACAGCGCTCTCTCGTTAGAACTCATCCTCTTAGAAGGACGAGTGTGACTAGGTTTGATCTTGAAAACATGATTTGATTTAAAGGCTTTTTGAAAAAAATGAGAGTTGCCACCTAACATTGTTAAAGATATGTTAGGTCACTTAAAACTAAGTGTAATGCGAAGACTAAACTTAGATTTTTTGAAATCATTTTTGAAAATGTCCTTCCTAAGAAGGTTTTTAGAAAAGAGATTTTTAACACCCTTTTGAAAAGTTTTGAAGCCCTTTTGAAAATGTGACTCTGATTTTGGTTACGTGTAGGGAAGATATCCTAAGATCATCACCTTACCCCACCCTTTCAATACCTACATGTCTAATCACCTCTTGTTCACTTACTAGAATAACTGGTTACTATTATCCACTTAATATCCACTTTAGAGTTTTGAAAATGGTATTTGGTCATCATTTTTTGGATGAATGATGCATGATACATGTTATTAAAAAGACGTTTGAAAATATGGGAGTTTTGAAAGGATTTGAGATAGAAATCTTGAATTGATAGAAACTTTTGAAAAGAGAATTTGAGTTGAAATAAAAGTTATGACTGCACCATTTTAGGTTGCCTACGTATCTCATTTGGAGAGAATAAGGTCATTCGTAGTTCGAGCAAGAGCCCAATAGAAAATAGGTGCATTAGGGACTTTGGAATATTTGAAGACGCTTTGAGGACTTTGGAAAGACTTGGAGATACTTTTAGGTCTTTGGAAAAAGAGAACTTGAGAGTTTAGAAAAATGCATTTGAAATAGGACTTGAGATGTTTGAAATGTTTTTTGAAGTTGGATTTGAAGACGGTTTTGAATGTTTTTGAAATTGACTCAAGGAGTTTTGAAGTGTTTTTTGAAACAACTCAAGAGAGCTTTGAAAAAACTTTGTAATAACTCAACAGAGTTTTAAAGTCTTGTTTTGAAAAACTTTGGAGGTAGGGTTTGGATTGAAAATGCTCTTGTAAACTTGTCTTCGAAAAGCGTTTGAAAGTAATACCTTACGAAAGGCATGCTTGACGTTTCATCACCCTTTATAAGGTTATTCATTGAAAAAGTAAACTCTTTTGGGGTTATGAGTTTTGAAAACATGTTTGGAAAAGGAGGTTAGAGACTTCCCTTTGGTTTTTAAAGCTTTCAAGTTATAGAACCCTTTTTGAATATCTCACTTAGACTTTAAACAATTCTAACCATGGAAGGATTAGGGTTGTTTCAAGAATGTGATGTTTGAAAATCATTTTTGAAAAGAGCTTTCGAAAACACTTAGGGATTTTGAACCCTAATATGGACAACCCTAAAGGTTGTACTTAATGTATCACCTTTCCTTGAAATCCCTAATTATGAAAGGTTAGGGACACTCTAGGGTTGTAAGTTTTTTAAAATATTTTTAAAAAAAATGTTAAGTGTCTAGCCATTTTAGTTGGGGCAAGTTTAAGAAAACTTTTTGGAGATATTTTTAAAGATAAAGTGTGAGAATATTTGAAAAGGTTTTGGAGTTGATTTTTGAAATCTCAAGAGAGTAGGATGGTTTTTGAGTTGAAAGATTATTTGAAAAGGGGTCTTTGAATTAGAGCCTTGAAGCTTACTAACCTAGGTTGGGTTGACCTAAGGTTAACTAACTCGGGTTAGGTTAACCTAGAATTAAGATGACCTATGGTTAATTAACTAAGATTAGGCTAACCAAAGGTGAAGGTGACCTAAGGTTAACTAACTAAGGTTAGCTTAACCTAGAGTTAAGGTAACCGAAGGTGAACTAACTTGGGTTAGGTTAACCTAGGGTTTGATTAATCAAGGGTTAACTAACTAAAGTTAGGTTAATCAAGGGTTTGGTTGACCTACGGCCAAATTAACCTAGGGTTGAAGGGTGGTTTTGGACTAGGGTTTTGGCATAGTGGTTTAGGAAGGGTGGTTTTATGCATGAGATTTGAAAGTATGTTTTGAAAACCATTTTATGAAAGCTACTCAAGTGAGTGTTGGGGTTTTATGGTTGATATTTGGAAACCACTCAAGAGAGGGTCACTTTGGAACTATTTCACCCACAAACCCAAGAGAGCAAAACTTGTGAAAATCAACATTGAATAGATAGTTTTAAAGACTTGAAAATTAAGAGAATGATCCTTTGAAAATTGATTTTGGAAAGGAGGTTTTGGAAAACCACTTTTAACAAGTTGAAGACCAGTCTAAAGAATAAGGGTTCATATGATTGATATGAAGGAAATCACTCTAAAGAGGACTTCATGAGACCATTCCAACCACAATATTCAAGAGAGAAAAACTTCTAAAAATCAAGGTGAAAATGATGATTTAGGAAAATCATTTTTGTGCAAGTTAAAGAGAGTGCAAATTTGAGAACCCTTTTTGAAGGGAATTGTTTTGAAAACTATTTTAAGGAGAATAGAGCCAACTATAATAAACTAGAGTTCATATGGTCAAGATAATGGGGAAACCACTAAAGAGAGGGTTCCAAGCGACCATTTCAATCACAAAGTTCAAGAGAGTAAAATCCCTAGAAATCAACATGGAAGAAGAGGTTTTGAAAGCCATTTTAGTACAACTTTGAAAAGTAATGAAATGTAGGGTTGCAAAATAAAGTCAAGGAACTTGAAGAGGGTTCTCTAAGGTGTAGAAATTGAGGGTTTAACCTAGGCTTCAAGGAACCAACTCTAGTACCATTTTAGGGAATCTTTTGAATATGGAGCTTGAGAATGACATAGAAATAGAGATAGTGAAAATTTGGAAAAAATGGTCGTAATCATGAAAATAAAGCCAAGCATGCAAAGCATGAACTAGATAACTATATGCAAAAGGGTCATGAAATCATACAAGGCTAGAGGCTTCACCACAGAGCAAGGTGCTCTAAGGCCATACCATTTCAAAGTAGGTTTGTGAGAAGTTTCCTACACAGTGGCTCTCATAAACTTTCCTCTAGGCATGAACTAAGAACTTCCTTGTTTCAAGCATGCAAGAAAGGAGAGTAGAATATGAGGATTAAAATAGAGAATAGCTTAAGTAGGCTAGGAGGGAGAAGAGAGGAGTGGGGATTGCAAAAATGTAAAAAGAATACTACCTTTTGCCCTTAAACACTTCAAACCTTCAGGGATGCCTTGACTTGAGCTTGAATAGCCTTGAAGAGGCTTGAAGGGGCTAGAATGAGGTCTAATATGGCATTGAAGGCTATATAGGTGTAGTGTATAGGTTAAAGGGAGATAGAATCTGGCCAAAGTGCTTGAAGTATGTGATGTATATAAGAATTCAAGGTTCTGGAGCAGTTTTAGCAGAACTTTGCTATCAATTTCAATTCTAAAATATGCAAAAGGGGAGGCTTGTATTTATAGGCAAAGCTGGAGAGGACTGGCATATGTAGTACATGCGCTTAGGCAAATTTTGCCTTGCCACATGTGCTACATGTACCAGTACTGTTCCCCTAGCAGAATGTCACGTGGCACACATTGTACTGGCTAAATCTTAAGGGCTAAGCAATGTTTGATTGATCTGATCAAAATCTGGGTGCATGTAGCGTACGCTCTGCCGCTGGGAACTTTTATATTAACTTTACCTCGATAATTGTGCAAATTGGGAAAGGTTTTCAAAATTGGTTACGTTCACGATGTTCTCCTAGTGTTTCTCAAGAACTGTGAATTTTCGGGAAACTTGAAAGGTGTTTGGAATAATGAGATATCATATTGAGAAGTGTGTACAAAAATACACTTTTGCGGAGTGTTTGTGATATGTTCCGTGGATGTTCAAAAGTAGTCGTTTTTGGGCCACATGATCGGGGTCTTTGGAAAGCGATCTCTTTGATCGGACCGTATCGATGGAAAGTGCTCTGAATTACTTTTGGAAATTCTCTAATTTATACATTTCTCAAGTCATTTGACGGTACATTATAATTAGGGAATTGGAAAAAAAGATAACCTTGACAGAGCATCTGTGAGATGCTCCAGGGGTTACTGAAAGTGGCAACTTTTGGGCTATGCGATTGGAAGCTTTGAAAAGTGATCTATTTAATCGAGTCGTATGGATGGAAAGACCAATGGTCAAGCTTTTGGGAATTCCCTAATTTATACATTTCTCAAGTCATTTGACGGTGCGTTATAACTAGGGAATTAGGAGAAAAGACAACCCTAGTGGGGCATCTGCGAGACGCTCTAAGGGACTTTCGTTGGGTCTGAAGTGTATAGAGACGCGAGGCTCACCTTGGGTTAAATAGGGGTGTATGGTGAGATCTGTTGTTCGATACCTAGAACCAGTGTAGTTTCGGGGAGCGTTCAGGCTACTAAGGGTAAAATGTTCATTTGATCCAAAATTGGTTGAAAAGGGTCAGGATGGATTGGAATGGCGTATTAAGGATGCTGGACTGTTTGAGGATATTTTTGGAAGGTGTTTTCACTGTTTGGGTGGGATTTATATTGTGTTGGGGTGCCTAGGGGTAAAACGGTTATTCTAATTGAAGTTGACTGAAATGGGATCAGAATTGGTTAGGATGGCATGTTGAGCACGCCAAACCATCTAGGAACATTTTGGAAGTGTGGATTTACCGTCTTGAGAGATTCTAACCAAATGGTCTCGGAATCAGTCCAGAACCGACTGGAAGGCACTTGAACATGCCAGATCGTCTTTGGGATGATCTTAGAAGGGTGGACTTACCGCTCTAAGGACTTAGGTACTTTCTCAAGAAGTGTGTCGAAAAGGCCCATTGGGCAGTTTGGTCATTTTTCACCAGAGTGGGCTAGTAGGCACTGGTGTTGACTTGGATTTTGAGTGTTTTCGTCAGTCTGACAGTGTGTGACGAGTTGATTTCTAAAGGTATCCCATCCTTTGGTAAACGTGCTATGGCCAAGAGGCGAGTTCGGTCCTGTGACACAGGGGGTTTATTGGTAATCCCCAATGTCGACTTGTTTGCGAGTGTTTTGGCCACTCTAATGGTTACGATGTTTGCAAGTGCTTTCGCCACTCTGATGGTGCGCGTTTATTCCAAAGACTGCCTAATCTTGGGAAGCTACTAGGTGGACTTATCATCTGAGGAATCAACTTTCTTGGAAGATGTGTTGAATAACGAACATTCTACATTAGCGGGCTAGCAGGTGCCAGAAGTGGACCGTTCCACCATCTTGGGGACTTCGGTTTCGTCCCGGTCAACAAGTTTGAAGGGACTTACTGTTTTGAAGAGTTTTTTTGAAAAACGTGTTGGACTGGATGGACTTATCACTTGAGGGATCAATTTTCTCGAAAGGCATGCCTGATTTGATTTGAATTAGAATTGAATTTGGATTTGAGATTGAAATGAGGACTTACCATCTCTAGAAAGATGTGCCAACTAGAATAGGACCGAACAATGCCATAAGGGCATTTTGGTCATTTTCCTTTGTTAGGCCCAGTGGGCCCATGAAGTGATTGATTTGATTGGAAAATTGATTCAGACATGAATTTGTCTACTTCGGTTTGAATATGAGTCCGGATAGATCGAAGATTACTAAACAGGCAAAAATGGGGTGCTTACACTCTCCTTCTCTATTTCGTCTGATTTCACCCTATTTCACATAAGATTCATGTTTAAGTGAAACAAAGTAAGTTAGAACTAAAACTGTGTACATACTCCTGTTGACCCCATGTATTGATTTTGATGATAACAAAAGCCATGTGTTTTGTTCACTAATAAATTTACTTAGTGTCCAGAAAAGATCCATCATATTCATTTATGTCATGCTTATGCTTAATCTAAGATAATTATGTTTGGAAGCTTAATATATGGATAAGCTTGATGAATATATTGGTTAAGTACTAAACAAGAAGATTACTTAGATAATCTTATTCTCTAAGAGATTGAAGATGATCAAGAAGATCAATAAGTATTGAAAAGAAAGATGCAAGCTCTAGAAGTCTATCATGGTGATTTGAAGACTTGTTGAAAGCATAAAGATTGATAGAAGAACTTATAGATTAATTATATTTTGAAGAGACTGAATGTCATATAAGGATTCAAAAACTTATTATGAGATTTAAACATTCAAGGAAGATCATTTGAATGATTTCAAGATCACCTGGAACCAATCTTTGAAGATTGAAGTACAAATTGGAGTACTGACACAACAAAGAAGTTCAAGTAGAATTGAAGATAGAAGTGTTAACATATTACTATATGGTTGACTCCTTGACAATACTTGTTGAAGACAATTTGGAAGCACTGAAAGCTTTTGTTGACACATTTCAGTATGATCGACACATTACTTGAAAATTCTCAGAAGATGTAGGAAGCTCTTGTTGACACATTACAAATATGGTCGACACCTTGCAAAAGTCTTTTGACCCTCAAAAGAAGAAGAAGAAGTTCACAGCTATTATTGACACCTTACAAATTTGGTTGACACCTTGCTCAAGGGAAACTTACTCAAACCATGTTCAGAAATCTTATCAACACATTTAAAATATGGTTGACACATTAAAGAAGTTAAATCTTCACAAACCATGCTCAAGGTCTTGTCGACACATGAATATCGCGCCCGGTTTTTGCCTCGAGTCTAGGTATTGACTCGAACAAAGTCCAATGCTCTCTCTATTAGAATTCACCCTCCTAAGAGGACGAGTGCGATAGGATTTGAACTTGAAATTGATTCGATTAAGGGCTTTTTTGAAAAAGGTTTGGAGTTGCCACCTAACTTGGTCAAAGGGGTGTTAGGTGACCTAAAATTAAGTGTAATCCGAAGATCAAACTTAATTTTTTTTTGAAATGGTTTGGAAGTGTTCTCTTACGAGGTCTTTGGGAAAATAGGGTTGTTTGGCACCCATTTGACAATGTGACTTTGATTTTAGTCTTTGAAACAGAAATTTGTGGTTCAAGGGTTGGTTACGTGTAGGGATAATATCCTAAGATCATCAACCTACCCCACCTTTGTAGTGCCTACATGTCTATTCACCATATGTTCACTCACTTGAATCTTCGGTTACTAAATGTCTAGTTTATGTCCACTTGAAAATGTTTTAAAAAAAGTGAGTTTGGTTATCACTTTTTGGATGTATGAATGTATGATGCAATTTGACAAAGAGTTTGAAATAAACTTGGGGTTAGATTTTGAAAATGAGCATTTGAGTTGAAAAGAGGGTTCTGACCACACCTATCAAGGTTGCCTGCGTATCTCATTTGACAATAATTAGGTCAGTCGTAGTTTTGAAAATAGGTAGATTGGGGCGTTTGAAAAGTCTTGAAGACTCATTGGAGTCTTGTTTTGATAAAGAGAACTTGAGAGTTTTTGACTTGAAATTTGAAAGTAATTCAAGAGAGTTTTGATTTGACATTGGATGGTGGTGTGTTTTTGAAATAAAACTTGAAGGTTTTTGAAAGTGCTTTTGAAATGAGATTTGAGGTGTTTTGAAATATTTTGAACATAACTTAAGAGAGTTTTGGAAGAAGTTTTGAAAAATTGATCAGAGATTTGAAAGTGGGATTTGGACTTGTAGAAGCTCTCGTGAACTTGTCTTGAAAAGCTTTTTAAAAATAGTTTTTGAACACCTTAAGGAAGGTATGTTGATGTTTTATTACCTTTGAGAGGTTAGCTATGTGGGAACTAAACTCCTTCAAGGCTATGAATTTTGAAAAACATGTTTAGAGAAAAGGGGTTAGAAACTTCCCTTATTTGAATATCTCATTTTAACTTGGACAACCCTAAACATATGTGGCCTAAGTTTACTTCAAGCATGTGATGTTTGTAAATTGATTTGAAACAAAGGTTTTTGAAACATGTTTAGGGTTTAAGAACCCTAAAATGAACCATGTAGGTTTCATTGGATGTATCACCTTCCTTAGGAGACCCTAACCATTAAAGGGTTAGAATCACCATAGGGTTGTGAGTTTTTAAAATCATTTTTGAAAGCAGTTCTTTGAAAAATGGTAAGTGTTTTGCCATTTTGGATTGAGACAAGTTTGAGAGAGCTTTCGAAAACATTTCAACAGAGTAGAGGAGTATTTTGAAAAGACTTTTGGATTTAGAGTTTTTGGAAGCTCAAAGCAGTGAGAGGTTTTTGAAAACATATTTTGAAAAAGTCATTTTAGTTCAAAGGATGGTTTGAAAAGAGTTTTAGAGTTGTGGTCTTAAAGCAATCTAACCTTGGTTAAAGTAAACTAGAGTTATGGTAACCTAGGGTAGGTAAGTAGTTACGTTGACCAACAAAGGTTTAGGTGACCTAGGTTCGGCAAACTAGGGTTTAGTTAACTTAGGGTTGGACCATTAGGGTTTGGTTGACCTAGGGTTGGACCTCTAAGGTTTGGTTAACCTAGAATTGGACTTTCTAGGATTTGGAGGGTGGTTTCAAAAAGTGGTTTAGGGTTAGGGTTTGGCCCTAGTGGTTTTGGAAAGTGGTTTTAGGTTAGGGTTTGGCCCTAGTGGTTTTATGCATACACTAGAAAAGGAAATTTAAAAAATCTATGATTTTATGTGAAAAAGGAAAGATATGATTTTATCCTAAAAATAAAAAGATTTGATTTGAAATTAAAAAAAAAAGTAAAGATTCGATTTCATTTCCAAAATGAAAAGATTTGATTTCATTTCTAAAAATAGAAGATTTAATTTTGTTTCCAAAAAATGAAAGATTTGGTTTTGTTTCCTAAATGGAAAGAATTGATTTTGTTTAAAAAATATAAAGATTTTATTTTATTTCCAAATGGAAAGATTTGATGTGATTTGAAATTAAAAATGGTAAAATTTGATTTGAAAATCTTATGATTTAATGTGAAAGATTTTGTGATTTTCATGTAGGAAAACTTGTGATTTAGTGTGACATCTTTTGAAAACACTTTAAATATGGATTTTGAGAGTCTCATTGAATATGCCACGCCTCTTGAGAAAAGTCTAACCGTGAAAAGCTTAAGATCACCCTGAGATTGTGAGTGTGAAAACAAGTTAGGGTTTTGAATCCTAATATGGACCTCAGTTGCTACTTTGAATATGTCACTCTCCTAGGAAAACCCTAACCACAAAGTGGTTAGAATCATTCTAGGATTATGAGTTTGAAAACAAAGAATTTGTAACCAATGCATGAACATGACAGTTACAACAATGTAAAGGGTTGTGAACATACAATGTTTAAAGTTTCACCACATAATCAAGAGGGCTTGAGGCCACACCATCGCAAGGTAGACTATAGGAAGGCCCCCGACAGGTGACCTCCCTAAGGTTTTCCCTAGGCATGGACCCAAAGTCCTTTTGTTCCAAGCATGCAAAAAGAGGAAGTAAAAGATGAGAATTAAAATAAAAAACAGTCCAAGTGGACTAGGAGGTGTCGCGCCCCGGTTTTTGGGTGTCCAAGGTCCTTTCGGCTTAGAGACAAAAAGCACGGAAGAGAAGGAGTGGGAGAGCATAAACTTAAAGTGAAACCCTACCTTGTGTTTAATCTTCTTTAACCTTTAATGGAGGCTTCGTCTTGGACTTGAAAGGCCTTCAAGAGCTTTGAAGAGCCTGTAATTGGCGTTCAATGGAGCTTGGAGGCTAGGGTTTAGAGTGTATAGGCTAAGGAGGCTAAGGACCTTGAAGAGACTAGGGTTTCAAAAGATTTTCAGAAACTATCTTGAGAGAGGCAAAGGTTTTTTTAGATTTTTTGAACCTGGAATATGCTAGGAGGTGCATTGTATTTATAGGCAAAAATAGAGGAGGTGGCGCCACTATGCCAAAAAATAGCTTGGCGCCACTCGTAGTGGCACCACCTCAGTATGGAAGTAATCTTAAAGATTTGATTCAATCTTGGGCTGCAAGGCAAAGATCTAGGCGCCACTTAGAGTGGCTCCAAGCCATTGTTTGGCTTGGCTCCACTCCAAGTGGCTCTGGTTCGATTTGGAAAGCTACTGGGCTGCGAGGCCCTATTAAAAAAGAGATAGGGACAATCGAGAGTGTCCTAGGAGTTGTCGTTTGATACCCAGAGTCGGTATGGTTGAAAAGGATGATCGGCCTGCTAGGGGCGAAACGGTCATTTGAACCAAAAAATAGCAAAATTAGTCCAGAGTTAACTGGATTAGCATTTGAGGGTCGGGAGCATTATTAGAAGTTTTCAGGGAATTACTAGTTTGATACCCAGAGCCGATGGGGTTGACGAGGACGATCGAGCACCTGGGGATAAAATGGTCATTTTAACCTAGAGTCATCGGAATTGATCCGGAGTTGATTTGATTGGCACTCTAAGCATGCTAAGCTCTTCGAGCATAGTCTTGGAATGGGTGGACTTACTACTCTAAGAATTTAGATACTTTCTCAAAGAGTGTGCCAGATTGAATTGGACTAGATGATGTCTCAAGGGCATTTTGGTCTTTTGACTTCAATTGGGCCCAGCGAGCCTAGGAAGCGATTGATTGACTAGAGTGGAGTTTGAAAGGCCGGTTTTGGCTGGAAAGTGCATCTGAAGTTTGAATATGAGTTCAATCAGGCCGGAGATTACTGAGTGGGCAAAAAGAAGGTGTTTACAGATGCCCATCTTTTTTTGTCTTGGTTTGTCGAAGATAGAAAATAACAAAGTAAGGATCCCATGTTGACCGTGAGGGGATCAGAGGGATCAAAATAATTGGAATATACAGAATTAGCTATCTCGAACCGACATTGCAATTAGTGAAATGATACTCCTCTAGGGAGATTCAGGGTTTTGAAATTGATGTCTGAAAATTAATTCTTCTTGAACCGACATTCCATCTGGCGGAGTGACACTCCTTTGGGGAGGTTCAGAGTTTTGAAATTGACTGGAATTGAAACTTTTTGAAGGAAAAAGTTTTAAACAACCTTGAATTTGATTTTGAGTTGAAACGTTTTGAAGGAAAAAGTTTTGAAAACATTGAATTTGATTTGAATTGAAACTTTTTTTTAAAGAAAAAGTATAAAAAAAACCTTGAATTCGATTTGAAACTTGGACAAAATGTATAAAAAATTCATTTTGGCACAAGACTGGAAATGTTTTGAAAGCGAAACGTGTAGAGAATTCATTTTGACTTGAAATTTAGACAAAATCTGTAGAAAATTTATTTTTACTAAAGACCGAAAACTTCTGAAAGCAAAATGTGTAGGAAATTCGTTTTTACTTGAAACTTCAACAAAATGTATAAAAAATTCATTTTAACTTAAGATCAAAAACTTTTGGAAGCAAAACGTGTAGGAAATTCGTTTTATTTGAAACTTGGAGAAAATGTGTAAAAATTTTATTTTAACTCAAGATTGAAAATTTCTGGAAGCGAAACGTGTTGGAAATTTTGACTTGAAACTTGGACAAAATGTGTAGGAAATTCATTTTGACACAAGATTGGAAACTTTTGGAAGCAAAACGTGTAAGAAATTCGTTTTGACTTAGAACTTGGACAAAATGTGTAGAAAATTAATTTTGATTTAAGATTGGAAATTTCGGGAAGCAAAGCGTGTAGAAAATTCATTTTAACTTAAAACTTGGATAAAATGTGTAGAAAATTCATTTTAAGTCAAGACTAGAAACGTTTTGAAGCAAAACATGTAGGAAATTCATTTTGACTTGAAACTTAGAATTCTTTTTTTTCCTCTTCTTTTTCTTTCTTCTCTTTTTTTCTCTCTCACTTTTTTTTTTTTTTTTGTATGCGTACCTCTGACCTATCTACGAATCTTTACCATATCTCTTTTCTTTTGGTAAGTTTTCGGGATGGCTGATGTGGGGGACGATGATTTATGCAAGAGGCAATGACTGAGGGTGGAGCAGATGATGACGCGAGCTACTTTGGTTTAGTAGAGGGCTAGTGCCCCTGATGTTCAAGTTGATAGAGATGATTGGTGCACTCAAGTGACCGCATTGGGAACCCATCGAACTAGGGTAGAGTGCAAGGAACGACAAAGTTTTTTTTGTAGAGGATGACACTATAAAGTGAGTTGCTACTTTCCTATTCCTTCTTATCTTCCTTGCTTTCTCACTTTTGACTTACAAGAGTTCTTTAGACGGCCACTTACTTTTGATTGACACCCCTAAAATTCTTCAAACTACTAGTGGTATTTCGGTAGTAGGAGATAGGGTGGTCGAGGTGGCACTGCAATTGGTAGGAATCCATTGGGAGATGTCTTGGTGAGCATTGTTGGTAGATGTGATGGAGAAATCCATGATAGCAGAGCTTGGGTCTCCGGAGCGTATGAGACTAGATGCCCTTGCTGAGGATGCAAGCCACGCCATTGGAGAGGATGCCCTAGATAGGGTTGCTATCGCGCCCCGGTTTTCGGGTGTCCAAGGTCCTTTCGGCTCGGAGATCCTAAAGCACGGAACTCTGTCACTGGAACTTGTCCTCCTAGAAAGGCAAGTGCAACTAGGTTTGAAAATTGGTTTGATTAAGGGCCTTTCAAAAAAATAGGAGTCGCCACCTAACTTGATTAAGGTGACTTAGGGCACCTAAAACTAAGTGTTAATCCGAAGATTAAACTTAGGATATTTTTGGAAAAGGTTTTGAAAACTCCCTCAAGAGAGGGTTTTTAAGAAAATAGGTTGTTCGACAATCTTTGGAAAGATTTAAGCCCTTTTTAGAAAATTACTCCATTTTGGTCATTTGAAAACAGAAATCTATGGTTTGGGGGTTAGTTATTGTAAGCATCCCATTTTTGACTGCTCGGCAGTCTACACTCCGTCCAGACTTGTGTTCAAGTCATTGTGGGCGTATTCCAATCGAAACAAACTTTCTAAGCTCAAATCCCATCTGTCCATCGCTTCGCCGGCCCGTCAGGACCAAATAGAGGCAAAATGACCAAAATGCCCTTAGGGCATTGTCCATTCCAATTCCAACCCCTCTCTCGAGATAGTTGATTCCTCAAGACGGTCCCAAATCAGGCACGTCTTTTCGAAGACAGTAAGTCCCCTTTCCAATCCTCTCTCGAGACAGTTTATTCCTCGAGACGGTCCCAAATCAGGCACGTCTTTTTGAAGATGATAAGTCCCCTTTCCAATCCCTCTCTCGAGACAGTTTATTCCATGAGACAGTTCCAAATCAGGCACGTCTTTTCGGAGACGATAAGTCCCCTTCTCAATCCCTCTCTCGAGACAATTTATTCCTCGAGACGGTTCCAAATCAGGCATGTCTTTTCGGAGACAACAAGCCCCCTTCCCAATTCCTCTCTCGAGATAGTTTATTCCTCGAGACGGTTCCAAATCAGGCACGTATTTTCGAAGATGATAAGTCCCTTTCGCAATCCCTTTCTCGAGACAGTTTATTCCTAGAGACGGTTCAAAATCAGCATGTCTTTTCGGAGATGATAAGATCCCTTTCTAGTCTCTCTCTCGAGATAGTTTATTCCTTGAGACGGTCCAAGTAGCAGAAATACTTGCAAACATCACAACCGTTCGAGTAGCGAAAATACTCGTAAACAGGTCGATATAGGGAATTGCTAACAAACTCCTGTGTCACGACGACCGCCGTCAGAGTGGCGGAAACACTTAAAACCCAGGTCAACACCAGTGCCTGCTAGCCCACTTCGGTGAAAAATGACTAAACTGCCCATTGGGCCTTTTCCGAGACTTTCCGGTCAAGATGACCATTTTGCCCCTAGGCATCCAAACACCCTGGGAACCACACCGGCTCTGGGTATCAAACCGGTAACCTTCTGAGATTGCTTTTTATAGTACTCTCAATCCTTTTTTACCTTTCCGGATCATTCCGAGTCAGTTACGGCAAACCCGGTACAAAATAACCGCTTTGCCCCTAGTGGGCCGGTCTCCTTTTCCGACCACACCGGCTCTGGGTATCAAACTGGTAACCTCCCGAGAATACCTCTTATAGTATTCTCAATCTTACTCTACCTTTTCGGATCATTCCAAGTCAGTTTCGGCAAACCTGATGCGAAATGACTATTTTACCCCTTGTGGGCCGGTCACCTTTTCCGACCGCACCGGCTCAGGGTATCGAACCGGCAACCTTTGGGAACATTCTAAATAATGTTTCCAAATCCTAAGTCTTCTTCCGGGTCAGTCTAAGTCCGTCCCGGCAGCTTCCCGATCCGATTGACCGTTTTGCCCCTAAAGGCCCGGTCAACCCTTCCGACAAATCATATCTTCATTTTTCAAGTTAAATACCTCCGGGACACTATTTTAAGTGTTCCTGCTCTTTTCCGGCCTTCCGGGTCATTCCCGGTCTTCCAAACTCCTTCCCGGACTTTTCGGAGTCACTCCTAGTGAAGCCAGGCTAAAAATTGCATAGTAGTCACTAGTATAGGCGCCCAAATCTAGTCAAAGATACGTTGCTTGCCGACTTACAAACTTTCCTAATTGGCTGGCGCCACTCCTAGTGGTGCCAAGAGCAATTTTGCCCTGGCGCCACTGCAACAGGCGCCAGGTTTGTCCAACCTCTATAAATACAGAGCCTCTTCCAACGTGAAAGGGGTCCACAAACTCAATCTAAAAATCATATATTTCGATATACAGAGCTCGAACACTCCTTAAACCCTAGCTTCTTTAGGTTTTCCAATCCTTAGCCACCATACACTAAACCCTAACCTCATATACATTAATACACACCCCTATACACTTATACACTAGCCTTCAACCCTCCTTTGAAGACTTGAAGAGCTACAATATGAAGTTTAAAGACAACTCTGGAGGGTTGAAGATGAAGATCAAGACGAAGATCGAAGACAAGCAAGGCGCACAAAATAAACAAGACATACGGTAGACTTTCTATTTAAATTTTCGCACTTCCCCCTCTCTCTTCTCTCTCTTAACCCACTTGGGTTTTTTCTATTTTAATCCCCCATCTCTTTCCCCCCTTTCTTTGGATGCTTGAAATAAGGAGACTCCCGGTCCATGTATAGGATTAGACTATTGGAGGGTCACCGTGTCGAGGGCTTTCTTTTAGGCTAACCGGAGACCACGTGGATTCAGCCCCCTTGATAATGTGCTGAAGCCTTAGCATTGTATGTTCACGACCCCAAACTTGCATTGCGCATATCATGATCTTGCGTCTTCCAAAAATCGTTTTCAAACTCGTTTTCAAAGCTTGCATTAAACTTGTTTTCAAAATTGCATCAAAATCTCATTTTTCAAAACATGTTTCCAAAATCACAATTCTAGGGTGATTCTAGCTTTTCCATGGCTAGGGTTGCTTTAGAAAAGTGTTACATTGAAAGTGACCAACATGGTCCATATTTTCGACCCTTGTTGTTCTCAAAACCACTTTCTTAAAGTGGTTCTAGCCCTCTCATGGCTAGAATCGCTTTAGGAAAGTGAGACATTTTTATACTTTCCAAAAAACTCTCTTTTCAAATTTCTTCCTAAAAATCTCTTTTTCAACATACTTTCCTAAAACTCTCCTTTCCAAAGTTGTTTTCAAAAACTCCCTCCCAAAATCTATTTTCCAAAACTTCTCTTTTTAAACTCCTTTCCAAAATGCTCTCTTCAAGGTCCACTTTCCAAAAACGTTCTCTAGGTTTGCTTCTTAGAAAAACCTCTTTCTAAATCTCTTTCTTAAAAATCTCTTTCTAAAAAATTTCTCACTAGGATCTCTTTCCAAAAACTCTTTTTCCTCAAAGTTTACTTTCTAAAAACACTCCCTAAATTCACTTTTCTAAAAACTCTCTCTTTCCAAAAATCTTTTCAAAAACTCTCTTTCCAAAATCTTCCCTCTAGAAACTCCTCTCTAGGATTTCCTTTCAAAATCCTCGTTTCCAAAAAACGCACTTTCTAAAAAACTCTTGCCTTAAAGCCCAAGTCAAGCCCTAGAACTCATGATTAGGAAACCCTAATTTTCTTTCCAAAAATATGTTTTTCAAACTTGCCTTAAAACTTAGGTTTCCAAAACCTCTTGCTTTCACATCCAAACTATACACATTTTCAAAATCTCTTTTCTACGTCAAAACTATAGCATTCCAAATCTAGGGTTTCTAGAACATTCCCTTTCCAAATCCTTGTCAAATTAAATCTTCCCTTTAGGAAATCAAATCAAATCTTCCCGTTTAGGAAACTAGATCCTATCCTCCATTTTTATAAACAAAATCAAAACTTCTCTTTTTAGAAACAAGATCCAATCATTTCCTAATCCAACTCTTTCCTAACTCAAATCCTTCCTAGACTTCTACTTTCCTAAATCTTAAGTTTTCAAAACTTGAACATAAAAATCTTTCCTAAATTTTAAAAGTCAATTTCCAAATCTTTCCTAATTCAACCATTTCCTAATTCTACCTCTTTTCCAAATCTTAACTCTCCAAATCTATGCTTTCCAGTCTTTTCCTAAACTCAAACTTTTTCTAATCTCAAGATTTTCTAAAACTCAAACTTTAAAACTTTCTAAATCTTAAACTCTTTAAATTTCAAATCTTTTCAAGTTCAAAACTTTCTTAAGTTAAGACTTTCTAAATCTTAAACTTTCTAAATTTCAAATCTTTCCAAAGTTCAAAACTTTCTAAACTCAAAACTTTCTTATTTTCAACACTTCCCTATTTCAAAACATTCCAAATTCTAAACTTTTCAATTTTCAAAACTTTCTAATTTCAAAACCTTTCCTAAAATGAAAACTTTCCCAATTCGAATACTTTCCTAAATTGAAACTTTTCTAAAATGAAACTTTCCAAAAATGAAACTTTCTTAACATGAAACTTTCTTAATTCAAAACTTTCCTAAGTTGAAACTTTCCTAAGTCGAAGCATTCCTAATTCAAACATTTCCTAAATCTAATCTTTCCTGAAACTCTTTCAAGTCAAGTCAAATCTTTTCCTAAAACTCTTCCAAGTCAAATCTTTCCTAAGTCCCTTCCCTTTTCTAAGTCTAGGTTTCTTAAACCTCCATCTTTCCAAAGCAAGTCTAAATCTCTCTTCCAAATTCTATCTTTTCAAATCAAAATCCAATCTCTTCAATTCCAAAATTCTAAATTCCAATTTTCAATCTTCTATTCTAAGTTCAATCTCTCAATCTTCCAATCCAATTTCCAATTCAATCTCTTTCTTTCAAATCATTCTCTTTTCAATCAGACTCTTGTCCGAACTACGACTGACCTGATTCCTCCGAAAGGATACGTAGGCAACCCTCATGGGTGCGGTCACAACTTCTTTCAAATTTCAAATTTCTCCATATTTTTCAAATCTCAAATTCCACAATATTTTCAAATCTCCAATCTATTTTCAGACTTCCAATTTCAAATTTCTATTTTCAAATCCCTTTTCTCAAATCTCTTTTCACTTCCAATTTCAAATCTATCCTTTCAAATCTTTCTTCTAAAATCGAATCAAATTCTTATTTTCAAATCTATTTTTAAATCAACTCTCTTCTATTGCACTTACATATCATGCATCATGTTAGTTTCTTTTCAAACATTCTTTTTCAAAGTGGATAGGATTGAACATTAGTTAGTTAAAGACTTTCATAGGTGAATCTAGTATAGATTGACATATAGGTACTGAAAGGGAGGGGTAGGGTGATGGCTTAGTACGTCTTCCCTACACGTAACTAACCTCCGAACCTAGATCACTGATTTCAAAGACCAAAACGGAGTTATTTTCTAAAAAGGGCTAAATGTTTTCCAAAGGTTGTCAAACAACCTATTTTCCTAAAAAACTCTCTCTCGAGGAGATAATTTCAAAATCGTTTTCCAAAAACCCTAAGTGTAGTCTTCGGATTATTCTTAGTTTTTAGGTTACCTAACTTACCTTAATCAAGTTAGGTGGCAACTGCAAATCTTTTTCTAAAAACCCTTTATTCAAACTTAATTTTCAATTCAAACTTAGTTGCACTCATTCTTCTAGGAGGGTGAGTTCTAACGAGAGAGTACAACGTTTTTCCCGCTTGTGTGTGTATTTCTCGAGTGCGAAAAATCTGGGCGCGACAACTGGCGACTCCACTGGGGACACTTAGAGGGTTAGGCCGTTAGTCATGTCTTTTACCCTTCACCCATGTAGAGTCTTCAATTAACTTGGTTCAATCC
>CM065391.1:21930000-22090000 GCA_033060915.1 Euryodendron excelsum
TAAAAGAAGTCTTCTCACATTGAGGGCTTAGCTGTTTATCGCTCTGCAAAGGGCATGCGAGTTGTCGCTCGAGCCATGGTGGCATTTTGGAGATCTGAGAGAGAAACCCAAGTGAGCTCAGAAACACCTCAAACAATAACCCTGTATAAAGTAGGGATAGGATAGCAAACCAAAAGGTCAAGATCCCTGGAGAATGGAGCAAATGCTATCACACCCTGATGAGAATGGGACAAAACTAAATAGGGCAGAATCCTGAAAAGAAACAGAATCCTGAGAGTATGGACCCAAGGGGTAATCCTGGGGTTTTCTTTGTAAATAGCTTATATACATGTAGTATTGATGCATCCATGACATGTATAACCTGTACATTCATTTAGATTCTTATGTAGTTTATTCATGCATTCAACTGCATTCTTGTATGAACCTGTTCATTCGTAAGGAAGTAGGTTATGCATTTAATTCAATTTTTACATAAATCTGTGCATTTATCACAAAAAATGGGGGACATTGCATTCAATTCCATTCCTATATGTGCATTATCCAAAAGTATAACATGCATTCAATTCCACTTCTGTGTGAGCCTGTGCATTCATAAAAAAAAAATCAAGCATTTAATCCCATGTGCAATCATCATAAAAATAAAAAAAAAAAATGACGCCGTCTACCAGGGCATTTTTAAAATTGTTTTTGTACAAAACTAACTCTATGTCTTTCCCTCTCCCTCAAATAAGAAACAAGGAACAAGGTAAAACACAAAAACGAGCTAAAGCCACCACTCAGACATGTACAGCACCGTTACACACCTCAGAAAGCTTAGATTTCCATGACCGACAAGAAACAGAGAATGGGGCAATGGCCCACCCTCGACCTCCCTAATCAAATGACTACTGACTCCAGATACCATGTATGCTGAAAAAGGGGAGTACCAAATAAGTGTCTGATCGCTCAAAGCTGGAATAATGAAGCATATCCCCGAAAATGAGCGTTGACCCCAGACTGGAGTCTATTAAGGCTCACGAAGGTCTCTCCCACAACCATAGGAGCATGGGAGTGCCCCTCACGAATCTTGACAAGCAGTGCATATAACCGACAGTTGACCAAGTCATCCCCTTTGGTGGAAACATCAACAAAATTAGGAGACGCAGAGCTAGGGCTACCATGGAGAAATGGACCAATCTGGAGAAGTATGTCAATCCCCTATCTGTCGCAAACTCAAAATGACAGAAATAAGAACTGTACTGGGACATAAGGAAACTGGGGTAGCAAATCAGAAGAAAGGGCCGCACAATAGAACCCAAGTTGAGAAGAAACAATCGTGATGCAGCCATCAGGAAAAGTAGGTCCCACAATGTCAGCTGAACGATCCCGAAGACCTAGGAGGAAGCTATACTCATGGGGAGTAGAGGCAAGCTCACACTCCCCAAAACAGAAGAGAGACACGTCAGGTGGCCAAAAAGGGAACCACTACCAGAAAACAAGTTGCACCAATAGGAGGGAAGCCATACAACCAAAGGACCAGCGAAAATGTCTTGCTCATCTGGAGGATACCCGTCATACCAAACCCGTAGTTAGCTCAAAATAGCATCGGCCATCCCAAAAGTCAAAAGTGAAAAATCTCGACGTCCATCTCATCCTTGAAGGCTGGCTCAACAGGAGGAAAGGGGTCGATTGGAGGCCTACTCCCCCGACCACTCTGACTAGATGCTGCCTGCCCAGTAGATCGTCGACTACCTCCAGAACGACTAGAACCGCCAGTGGAATCTGTCCGAATCGCTGTCCCCGAGCGGCGCCTCCTCTCAGAACTGTCATTACTCTCGTCTACCATCCTCGAAAGGTAAGCCAAGATAAGAGATGTTAGCATACCATACATGCAATTCAAATAAAAGTAAAATAAAATAAACAACTAACACAAACAAAACAAATAAAGGATTTCGAATGATAAGTCAAAACAAATTTTCTAAATGCACATTTTGATTTTCCCAATTTCAAATCAAATCTCAAGGATTTTCTGTCTTTTTCCTTCAAAAAGATTTTATTTCTAAAAACTTTTTCTAACTCTTTCCCTAATTTCTAAAAATTTCTGCAGAGTCCCGTTTAAAAATGGCCCATACAACACCCATGACATCAACACGAAACACAAAATGTGCACTTCACATGATCACAATCACATGACATCAGCACCCATGCACACTTTCAATTTTTCAAAATTTTCAAAACAACATGTTTTATTTTAATTTTTTTTCAATAAATCAATGGTTTTCAAAAATGTCTTAAATTTCCTCAAAATTCTTTCAAATGTTTTCCAAAAATATTCCTACATTTTTCGAATTTTAAACTCTAAAAATTCAATCAATTTCCTGGGTTTTCTCATTTTCCTAAATTTTCTAAGTATTTTCCTATTTTTCAAAAAAATCAAAAATTTACCGAGTTTTCAAAAAATTACGAAACTTCATATGGTTGTTGAACACATTTTTCTAAGGCACATTGTACAAAAATATAGCCAGAAAACCCAATACCCAAGTCTGTAGAAACAAATTCACTATTCCTACAGAAAACTCTCTTCGCATAATCATGAAAAGTCACTCAAATTCAATCAAACAAGCACCAAAACACAAAAATAACATCACCATCATGTTCAAAACATCAAGTTCCACTATTCACATGATTCAAATGAAATTCTACACATCAAATTTAACAAAACTTGAAAACTCACTCTTTGGAAGTTCTCCGGCAAAATCTTCTCTTTTGGCAACTTTTCCGGCGACATGGTCTCCTTTCGACAATCACCCGTGGTCTCCAAGAAGTGCCCTTTCAAGGTTCAAGTCAATTCTCACGCAGAATCTCTCGGATTTGCAGAATCTCTCCAAAATGCGCAGCCGTTCAAACCAGAAATTTTCTAGTTTTATCTCTAAGCTTGGTGCCACTAGCAGAGGCGCCAGGCATTTTCTGCCAAAGGCGCCACTGCTAGTGGCACTAGTTGCAACTTCTGGGCAGCTTTGCCCTTTTTCTCGCCAAAACTCATTTTCGAAGGCCTTTTTGGTCTGCTATCCATTTTCGACCCCCGTTGTTGAAAGATTCCCAATGTTTGTCCCTCCGACTGCCTCGCGGTCAACATGGGAATCTTATTTTTATCGTTTTCTGTCTTTGACAAGCAAAGACAGAAAAAGAGGGGCAGTTGTAAGCACCCCATTTTTGACTGCTCGGCAGTCTAAATCCGTCCAGACTTGTGTTCAAGTTATTGTGGGCGTATTCCAATCGAAACCAACTTTCTAAGCTCAAATCTCATCTCTCCATTGCTTCAAGGGCCCACCAGGCCCAAATAGAGGCAAAATGACAAAAATGCCCTTAGGGGCATTGTCCATTCCAATTCCAACCCCTCTCTCGAGACAGTTGATTCCTCGAGATGGTCCCAAATCAGGCACGTCTTTCTGAAGATGGTAAGTTCCGTTTCCAATCCCTCTCTCGAGACAGTTTATTCCTCGAGACGGTCCTAAATCAGGCACGTCTTTTCGAAGACGGTAAGACCCCTTTCCAATCCCTCTCTCGAGATAGTTTATTCCTCGAGATGGTTCTAAATCAGACACGTCATTTCAAAGACGATAAGTCTCCTTTCCAATCTCTCTCTCGAGAAAATTTATTCCTTGAGACAGTCCCAAATCAGGCACGTCTTTTCGAAGATGATAAGTCCGCTTTCCAATCCCTCTCTCGAGACAGTTTATTCCTCGAGACGGTTCCAAATCAGGCACGTCTTTTCGAAAACGATAAGTCCCCTTTCCAATCCCTCTCTCGAAACAGTTTATTCCTCGAGACAGTTCCAAATTAGGCACGTCTTTTCGAAGACAATAAGTTCCCTTCCCAATCCCTCTCTCGAGACAACTTATTCCTCGAGACGGTTCCAAATCAGGCACTTCTTTTCAGAGACAATAAGTCCCCTTCCCAATCCCTCTCTCGAGACAGTTTATTCCTCGAGACAGTTCCAAATCAGGCACGTCTTTTCGGAGATGATAAGACCCCTTTCCAATCCCTCTCTCGAAACAGTTTATTTCTCGAGACGGTCCAAGTAGCGGAAATACTTACAAACATCACAACCGTTCGAGTAGCGAAAATACTCGTAAGCAGGTCAATATAGGGAATTGCTAACAAACCCCTGTGTCATGACGACATTTGTCAAAGTGGCGGAAACACTCAAAACCCAGGTCAAAACCAGTGCTTGCTAGCCCACTTCGGTGAAAAATGACCAAACTGCCCATTGGCCTTTTCCGAAACTTTCCGGTCAAGATGACCATTGTGCCCCTAGGCATCCAAACGCCCCGGGAACCACACCGGCTTTGGGTATCAAACCGGTAACCTTCTAAGACTGCTTTTTATAGTACTCTCAACCCTGATTTATCTTTCCGGATCATTCCGAGTCAGTTCCGGCAAACTTAGTACAAAATGACCACTTTGCCCCTAGTGGGCCGGTCTCCTTTTCCGACCACGCCGGCTCTGGGGATCAAACCAGTAACCTCCTGGGAATACCTCTTATAGTATTCTCAATCTTCTTCTACCTTTCCGGATCATTTCGAGTCAGTTCTGGCAAACCCGATGCGAAATGACCGTTTTGCCTCTAGTGGGCCGGTACCTTTTCCGACCACACTAGCTCTGGGTCTCGAACCAGCAACCTTTGGGAACATTCTGAATAATGTTTTCAAATCCTAAGTCTTCTTCCGGGTCAGTCCAAGTCCGTCCCGGCAGCTTCCCGATCCAATTGACCGTTTTGCCCTTAAAGGCCCGGTTAACCCTTCCGGTACATCATATCTTTATTTTTCAAGTTAAATACCTCCGGGACACTATTTAAAGTGTTCCAGCTCTTTTCCGGCCTTTTGGGTCATTCCCAGTCTTCCAAACTCCTTCCTGGACATTTTGGAGTCACTTCTAGTGAAGTCAAGCTAAAAATTGCATGGTAATCACTAGTATAGGCGCCCAAATCTAGTCGAAGATACGTTGCTTGCCGACTTACAAACTTTCCTAACTAGCTGGCGCCACTAGTAGTGGCGCCAAGCCAAGAATTGGTCTGGCGCCACTCCTAGTGGCGCTAAGAGCAATTTTGCCCTAGCGCCACTGCAACAGGTGCTAGGTTTGTCCAACCTCTATAAATACAGAGCCTCTTCCAACGTGAATGGGGTCCGTAAACTCAATATAAAAATCATATATTTCGATATACAGAGCTTGAACACTCCCTAAACCCTAGCTTCTTTAGGTTTTTCAAACTCTAGCCACCATACACTAAACCCTAACCTCATATACACTCATACACACCCCCATACACTTATACACTAGCCTTTAACCCTCATTTGAAGATTTCAAGAGCTACAATCTGAAGTTTGAAGACAACTCTTGAGGATTGAAGACGAAGATCAAGACGAAGATCGAAGACAAGTGTAAGCACCCCATTTTTGACCGCTCGACAGTCTACACTCCGTCTAGACTTGTTTTCAAGTCATTGTGGGCATATTCCAATCGAAACCAATTCTCTAGGTCCAAATTCCATCTTTCCATCGCTTCAAGGGCCTGTCAGGCCCAAATAGAGGCAAAATGACCAAAATGCCCTTAGGGGGCATTGTCCTTTCCTTTCCTTTTTCAATCCCTCTCTCGAGATAGTTTATTCCTCGAAACGGTTCCAATCCAGGCACGTCTCTTCGGAGACGGTAAGACCCGTTTCCAATCCCACTCTCGAGACAGTTTATTCCTCGAGACGGTTCCAATCCAGGCACGTCTCTTCAGAGACGGTAAGACCCCTTTCCAATCCCACTCTCGAGACAGTTTATTCTTCGAGACGGTTCCAATCCAGGCACGTCTCTTCGGAGATGATAAGTCCCCTTTCCAATCCCACTCTCGAGACAGTTTATTCCTCGAGACGGTTCCAATCCAGGCACATCTCTTCGGAGACGGTAAGACCCCTTACCAATCCCACTCTCGAGACAGTTTATTCCTCGAGACGGTTCCAATCCAGGCACGTCTCTTCGGAGACGGTAAGACCCCTTTCCAATCCCACTCTCGAGACAATTTATTTCTCGAGACGGTTCCAATCCAGGCACATCTCTTCGGAGACGGTAAGTCCCCTTTCCAATCCCACTCTCGAGACAGTTTATTCCTCGAGACGGTCCGAGTAGCGAAACTACTCACCAAACTGTTAGAGTAGTAGAAATACTCACAAATAGGTCGATATAGGGAATTGCCAACAAACCCCTATGTCACGAAGACCGCCGTTAAGGTGGCAGAAACACTGAAAACCCAGGTCAACACCAGTGTCTATTAACCCACTTTGGTGAAAAATGACCAAACTGTCCTTTGGACCTTTTCCGAGACTTTCCGGTCAAGATGACCATTTTGCCCCTAGGCATCCGAACGCCCCGGGAACCACACCGGCTCTGGGTATCAAACTGGTAATTTTCCGAGAATACTTTTTATAGTGTTCTCAACCTTCCTTTGCATTTCCGGATCATTCCGAGTCAGTTCCGGCCAATCTAGTAAAAAATGACCGTTTTGCCCCTGGTGGGCCGGTCACCTTTTTTGACCACACCGGCTCTGGGTATCAAACCGGTAACCTCCTGAGACTACTTTTTATAGTGTTCTCAACTTTCCTTTACCTTTCCGGATCATTCTGAGTCAGTTTCGGCAAACTTAGTGCGAAATGACCGTTTTGCCCTTGGTGAGCCGGTCTCCTTTTCCGACCTCACCGGCTCTGGGTTTCGAACCGGCAACCTTTGGGAACATTCTAAACAATGTTTCCAAATCCCAAGTCTTCTTCCGGGACAGTCCGAGCCTGTCCCGGCAGTTTCCCGGTTCGATTGACCGTTTTGCCCCCAAAGGCCCGGACAACCTTTCTTACGCATCCTATCCTCGTTTCTCAAGTCAAATACCTCCAGGACACTATTTTAAGTGTTCTTGCTCTTTTCCGGCCTTCCGGGTCATTCCCGGCTCCTTCAAATCATTCTTGGACTTTCCAGAGTCACTTCTAGTGAAGTTAGGCTAAAAATTGCATGGTAGTCACTAGTACAGGTGCCCAAATCTAGTCAAAGATATGTTGCTTGCTGACTTTAAACATTTCCTAATTGGCTGGTGCCACTAGTAGTGGCGCCAAGCCAAAAAATTGCCTGGCGCCACTCCTAGTGGTGCCAGTGTAAAATTTGGCCTGGCGCCATTGCAACAGGTGCCAGTGTTGTCCAACCTCTATAAATACAGAGCCTCATTCAACGTGAAAGGGATCCGCAAATTCAACCTAAAAATCATATAATTCAATATACAGAGCTTGAGCACCTCCTAAACCCTAGCCTCCTTAGGTTTCTCCAAACCCCAGCCACCCTATACAAACCCTAGCCTCCTATACACTCATACACTCACCCATACCCTCATTCACTAGCCTTCAACCATCCTTTGAAGACTTGAAGAGCTGCCATCTAAAGCTTGAAGGCAACCCTTGAAGGTTGAAGAAGAAGATCAAGACCGAAGACCGAAGACAGCACGACGCGCAAAATAAACAAGACATACGGTAGGCTCCCTATTCAAATTTCCGCACTTTCCCCCTCTCTCTTCTCTCTCCTAATCCACTTGGGTTTTCTCTATTTTAATCCCGCATCTCTTTCCCCCCCTTTCTTTGCATGCTTAAAACAAGGGGATTCCCGGTTCATGTGTAGGATTGGGCTATTGGAGAGTCACCGTGTCGGGGGCTTTCTTCTAGTCTAACCAGAGACCACGTGGGTCCGGCCCCCTTGGTTATGTGGTGAAGCCTTAACCTTGTATGTTCACGACCCCAAATTGCATTGTGCATATCATAGTCTTGCATCTTCCAAAATCCGTTTTCAAACTCGTTTTCAAAACCGTTTTCAAACTTGTTTTCAAAATTGCATCAAAATCTTCTTTTCAAAAACTTGTTTTCAAAACCACAATTCTAGGGTGATCCTAGCCTTTCCACGGCTAGGGTTGCTTTAGAAAAGTGTTACATTAAAAGTGACCTTTTTGGTCCATATTTTCAAACCTTATTGTTTTCAAAACCACTTTCTTAAAGTGGTTCTAGCCCTCTTATGGCTAGAATCGCTTTAGGAAAGTGAGACGTTTTCATACTTGCCAAAACTCTCTCTCTTCAAAAATCTTTTTCTAAAAATCTCTTTTTCAACATACTTTCCTAAAACTCTCCTCTCCAAAGTTGTTTTCAAAAACTCCCTCCAAAATCTATTTTTCAAAACTCTCTTTTTCGACTCCTTTCCAAAATCCTCTCCCCAAAATCCACTTTCTAAAAACGTTACCCAAAAATATTTTCAAAAACTCTCTTTCCAAAATCTTTCCTCTAGAAATTTCTCCCTAGGATTCCCTTTTAGAAAACCTTCGTTTCCAAAAACATGCTTTCCAAAAACCCCTTCCTTGGAGCCCAAGTTAAGCCCTAGAACCCACAATTAGGAAACCCTAATTTTCTTTCCAAAAACATGGTTTTCAAACTTTGCCCCAAACCTAGGTTCCCAAAACCTCTTGTTTTCTACATCAAAACCATACATGTTTCCAAAACTTATATTCTATATCAAAACTATAATTTTTCAAATCTATGGTTTCTAGAATCTCCCTTTCCAAATCCTAGCCAAATCCTATCTTCCCTTTAGGAAACCAAATCAAATCTCCCCGTTTAGGAAACTAGATCCTATCCTCCGTTTTTGAAAACAAAATCAAACCTTCTCTTTTCGAAACAAAATCCAATCCCTTCCCAATCCAACTCTTTCCCAATTCAACTCCTTCCTAATTTTTCACTTTCCTAAACCTTAGGTTTCCAAAACTTAAACATAAAAATCTTTCCTAAGTTTTAAAACTCAACTCTCAAATCTTTCCTAATTCAACCCTTTCCTAATTCTACCCTCTTTTCAAATCTTAACTTTTTAAATCTAAGCTTTCAAACTTTTCCTAACCTCAAACTCCTTCCTAAATTTTCTAAAAAACTTTAAGACTTTCTAAATTTTAAACTTTACAAATTTCAAATCTTTCCAAATTCAAAACTTTCTAAATCCGAAACTTTCTCAAGTTAAATCTTTCTAAACCTAAATCTCTCCAAAATTCTAAACTTTTCAAAACTTTAACATCTTTCCAAATCTAAGACTTTTCTAAACTCAAAACTTTCTTAATTCAAACATTTTCTAAATCGAAAACTATCCTTTTTCAAACCTTTCCAAATTCAAACTTTCCTAAGTTGAAACTTCCCCATCTCAAAACTTTCTAAATTCAAAACTTTCCAATTTCCAAACTTTCTTAAATTCCAAATTTTCCTAATTTCAAAACTTTCCAAAAATGAAACTTTCCTAATTCTAAAACATTCCTAAATCGGACCTTTCCTAATTTGAACCTTTCCTAAATCCAATCTTTCTTAAACTCTCGAGTCATTCCTAAGTCTCATCTTTCCTAAGTCTAGGTTTCCTAAAACCAAGTCTTTCCAAAATCAATCTTTCCAAAGCAAGTCCAATCTTCTCAATTTCAATTTCCAATCTCCTCTTCTAATTTCAAATCAAATTCAATTTCCAATTCAATCTCCTTCTTCAAATCAACTCTTTTATTTTCAATCGGACTCCGGTCCGAACTACGACTGACCTGATTCCCCCGAAGGGATACGTAGGCAACCTTCATAGGTGCGGTCACAATGCTTTTCAAACTTTCAATTCTACCCTCATGGGTGTGGTCTCCACACTTTTCAAATCTCAAATTCCAATCTATTTTCAAACTTCCAATTTCAAAATTTCTATTTTCAAATTTTTATTTCCAAATTTTCAAACTTTTCAATTTCAATTCTATCTCTTCAAATCTCTTTTCTAAATCTATTTTTCAATTCTCTTAACTTGCACTTGCAAATCATGCATCATGTTAGTTTCTTTTTAAACATTGTTTTTCTAAAATGAATAGGGTTGAATTATAGTTAGCCGAAGACGCTCATAGTTGAATCTAGGGTAGATTGACATTTAGGTACCGAAAGGGCGGGGTAGGGTGATAGCTTAGTGCGTCTTCCCTACACATAACCAACCTCCGAACCTAGGATCACTGATTTCAAAGACCAAAAGGAGTTATTTTCTAAAAGGGCTAAATGTTTTCTGAAGGTTGCCAAACAACCCGTTTTCTTAAAAACCTTCTATTGAGGAGATATTTTCAAAATCGTTTTCCAAAAACCCTAAGTGTAGTCTTCGGATTATTCTTAGTTTTTAGGTGACCTAACTCACCTTAATCAAGTTAGGTGGCGACTCCAAATCTTTTCTAAAAGCCCTTTGTTCAAATCTATTTTCAATTCAAACCTAGTCGCACTCATTCTTCTAGGAGGGTGAGTTCTAACGAGAGAGTACAATATTTTTCCCGCTTGTGTGAGTATTCCTCGAGTGCGAAAAATCTGGGCGCGACAACAAGCAAGGCGCGCAAAATAAACAAGACATACGGTAGGCTTTCTATTTAAATTTCCACACTTCCCGCTCTCTCTTCTTTCTCCTAACCCACTTAGATTTTCTCTATTTTAATCCCCCATCTCTTTCCCCCCTTTCTTTGCATGCTTGAAACAAGAGGACTCCCGATCCATGTGTAGGATTAGACTATTGGAGGATCACCGTGCCGGGGGCTTTCCTTTAGGCTAACTGGAGACCACGTGGGTTCGGCCTCCTTGATTATGTGGTGAAGCCTTAGCCTTGTATGTTCACGACCCCAAACTTGCATTGTGCATATCATGATCTTACATCTTCCAAAAATCGTTTTCAAATTCGTTTTCAAAGCTTGCATTAAACTTGTTTTCAAAATTGCATCAAAATCTCATTTTTCAAAACATTTTTCCAAAATCACAATCCTAGGTTGATTCTAGCTTTTCCATGACTAGGGTTGCTTTAGGAAAGTGGTACATTCAAAGTGACCAACATGATCCATATTTTCAACCCTTGTTGTTCTCAAAACCACTTTCTTAAAGTGGTTCTAGCCCTCTTATGGCTAGAATCACTTTAGGAAAGTGAGACGTTTTTATACTTTCCGAAAAACTCTCTTTTCAAATTTCTTTCTAAAAATCTCTTTTTCAACATACTTTCCTAAAACTCTCCTTTCCAAAGTTGTTTTAAAAAACTCCCTCCAAAAATCTATTTTCCAAAACTTCTCTTTTTAAACTCTTTTCCAAAATGCTCTCTTCAAGGTCCACTTTCCAAAAACGTTATCTAGGTTTCCTTCTTAGAAAAACCTCTTCCTAAATCTCTTTCTAAAAAATTCCTCACTAGGATCTCTTTCCAAAAACTCTTTCTCCCCAAAGTTCACTTTCTAAAAACATTCCCTAAATTCACTTTCCTAAAAACTCTCTCCTTCCAAAAATCTTTTCGAAAACTCTCTTTCCAAAATCTTCCCTCTAGAAACTCCTCTCTAGGATTTCCTTCCAAAATCCTCGTTTTCAAAAAACACACTTTCTAAAAAACTCTTGCCTTAGAGCCCAAGTCAAGCCCTAGAACTCACGATTAGGAAACCCTAATTTTCTTACCAAAAATATGGTTTTCAAACTTGCCTTAAAACTTAGGTTTCCAAAACCTCTTGCTTTCACATCCAAACTATACACATTTCCAAAATCTCTTTTTTACGTCAAAACTATAGCATTCCAAATCTAGGGTTTCTAGAACTTTCCATTTCCAAATCCTTGTCAAATCGAATCTTCCCTTTAGGAAATCAAATCAAATCTTCCAGTTTAGGAAACTAGATCCTATCCTCCCTTTTTGTAAACAAAATCAAAACCTCTCTTTTTAGAAACAAGATCCAATCTTTTCCTAATCCAACTCTTTCCTAACTCAAATCCTTCCTAGACTTCTACTTTCCTAAATCTTAAGTTTCCAAAACTTGAACATAAAAATCTTTCCTAAATTTTAAAACTCAATTTCTAAATCTTTCATAATTCAACCATTTCCTAATTCTACCCCTTTTCCAAATCTTAACTCTCCAAATCTATGCTTTCCAGTCTTTTCCTAAACTCAAACCTTTTCTAATCTCAAGATTTTCTAAAACTCAAACTTTAAAACTTTCTAAATCTTAAACTCTTTAAATTTCAAATCTTTTCAATTTCAAAACTTTCTTAAGTTAAGACTTTCTAAATCTTAAACTTTCTAAATTTCAAATCTTTCCAAAGTTCAAAATTTTCTAAACTCAAAACTTTCTTATTTTCAAAATTTCCCTATTTCAAAACATTCCAAATTATAAACTTTCCAATTTTCAAAGCTTTCTAATTTCAAAACCTTTCCTAAAATGAAAACTTTCCCAATTCGAACACTTTCCTAAATTGAAACTTTCCTAAAACGAAACTTTCCAAAAATGAAACTTTCTTAACATGAAACTTTCTTAATTCAAAACTTTCCTAAGTCGAAGCTTTCCTAATTCGAACATTTCTTAAATCAAATCTTTCCTGAAACTCTTTCAAGTCAAGTCAAATCTTTTCCTAAAACGCTTCCAAGTCAAATCTTTCTTAAGTCCCTTCTCTTTCCTAAGTCTAGGTTTCTTAAACCTCCATCTTTCCAAAGCAAGTCTAAATCTCTCTTCCAAGTTCTATCTTTTCAATTCAAAATCCATTCTCTTCAATTCCAAAATTCTAAATTCCAATTTTCAATCTTCTATTCTAAGTTCAATATCTCAATCTTTCAATCCAATTTCCAATTCAATCTTTTTCTTTCAAATCAATCTCTTTTCAATCGGACTCTTGTCCGAACTACGACGAACTTGATTCCTCCAAAAGGATACGTAGGCAACCCTCATGGGTGCGGTCACAACTTCTTTCAAATTTCAAATTCCCCCATATTTTTCAAATCTCAAATTCCACAATATTTTCAAATCTCCAATCTATTTTCAGACTTCCAATTTCAAATTTCTATTTTCAAATCCCTTTTCTCAAATCTCTTTTCACTTCCAATTTCAAATCTATCCGTTCAAATCTTTCTTCTAAAATCGAATCAAATTCTTATTTTCAAATCTGTTTCTAAATCAACTCTCTTCTATTGCACTTGCATATCATGCATCATGTTAGTTTCTTTTCAAACATTCTTTTTCAAAGTGGATAGGATTGAACATTAGTTAGTTAAAGACTCTCATAGGTGAATCTAGGATAGATTGACATGTAGGTACCGAAAGGGCGGGGTAGGGTGATGGCTTAGTTCGTCTTCCTTACACGTAACCAACCTTCGAACCTAGATCACTGATTTCAAAGACCAAAATAGAGTTATTTTCTAAAAAGGGTTAAATGTTTTCCAAAGGTTGTCAAACAACCTGTTTTCCTAAAAAACTCTCCCTTGAGGAGATAATTTCAAAATCGTTTTCCAAAAACCCTAAGTGTAGTCTTCGGATTATTCTTAGTTTTTAGGTGACCTAACTCACCTTAATCAAGTTAGGTGGTGACTCTAAATCTTTTTCTAAAAGCCCTTTATTCAAACCCAATTTTCAATTCAAACTTAGTCGCACTCATTTTTCTAGGAGGGTGAGTTGTAACGAGAGAGTACAGCATTTTTCCCGCTTGTGTGTGTATTCCTCAAGTGTGAAAAATCTGGACGCGACAGTTACGTGTAAAGAAGATATCCTAAGATCATCACCCTACCCCGCCCTTTCGGTACCTACATGTCTAATCACTCTTTGTTCACTCACTAGAATAACCGGTTACCATTGTCCACTTAATATCCACTTTAGAATTTTGAAAACGGGATTTAGTCATCACTTTTCGGATGGATGATGCATGATACAAGTTTTTGGAAGAAGTTTGAAAGTAATAAGGGTTTTGAAAGAGTTTGGAATAGGGACTTTGAAATGATTGAAATATTTGAAAAAGGGATTGGGGTTGAAATAAAAGTTATGACCGTACCATTTTAAGTTGCCTACGTATCTCATTTGGCGAGAATCAGGTCATTTGTAGTTCGGGTGTCGCGCCCAGATTTTTCTCACTCAAGGAATACTCACATAAGCGGGAAAAATGTTATACTCTCTCGTTAGAACTCACCCTCCTGGAAGAATGAGTGCGACTAAGTTTGAATTGAAAATTGGGTTTGAATAAAGGGCTTTTGAAAAAGATTCGGAGTCGCCACCTAACTTGATTAAGGTGAGTTAGGTCACCTAAAAACTAAGAATAATCCGGAGACTACTCTTAGGGTTTTGGAAAATAATTTTGGAAAACATCCTCAAGAGAGGTTTTTTTTAGAAAAACGGGTTATTTGGCAACCTTTGGAAAACATTTAGCCCTTTTTGAAAAATAACTCCTTTTTGGTCTTTGAAATCAGTGATCTAGGTTCGGAGGTTGGTTACATGTAGGGAAAACGCACTAAGCTATCACCCTACCCCGCCCTTTCGGTACCTACATGTCAATCTACCCTAGATTCCTATGAGAGTCTTCAACTAACTATTGGCCAATCCTATCCACTTTGAAAAACAATGCTTAAAAAAAAACTAACATGATGCATGGTATGCAAGTGTAAGGAAAGAGAATTGAAAAATAAATTTGAAAAGAGATTGATTTGAAATTGCTTTGATTTGAAAATAGATTTGAAGAAATAGAATTGAAATTGGAAATTTTGAAAATTAAAAGTAGAAATTTGAAATTGAAATTTGAGATTTGAGAAGATTTTGAAAACCACACCCATGAGGGTGGAATTGAAAGTTTGAAAGGTATTATGACCGCACCTATGAAGGTTGCCTACGTATCCCTTTGGGGGAATCAGGTCAGTCATAGTTCGGACAAGAGTCCGATTGAAAGGAGATTGATTTGAAAAGAGAGAGATTGAATTGAAAGAAAGAGATTGAATTGAAAACTAGATTTGATTTGAGATTAAAAGAGGAGATTGGAAATTGAAATTGAGAAGATTGGACTTGCTTTGGAAAGATTGATTTTGGAAAGACTTGATTTTAGGAAACCTAGACTTAGGAAAGAGAAGAGACTTAGAAAATATTTGACTTGACTTGGAAGGTTTAGGAAATTAGGGAAGATTGGATTTAGGAAATGTTTGAAGTAGGAAAGGTTCGATTTAGGAAGGTTTTAGAATTAGGAAAGCTTTGAATTTGGAATGTTTTAACTTTAGGAAAGTTTTGAATTAAGAAAGTTTCGAATTAGGAAAGTTTTTAAATTAGGAAATTTTTTGAAATAGGGAAGTTTTGAAAATAGGAAAGTTTCGAGTTTAGAAAGTTTTCGAAAAAGGAAAGTTTCCAAATTAGGAAAGTTCTGGAAATCGGAAAGTTTGGAATTTAGAAATGTTTTAAATTAGGAAAAGTTTAGTTTAAGAAAGACTTAGAATTTGGAAAGTTTCAAGTTAAGAAAGTTTTGAATTTTGGAATGTTTCGAAAAAGGGAAGTTTTGAAAGTGGGAAAGTTTGAAAACAGGGAAGTTTTGAAAATAAGAAAGTTTCGTTTTAGGAAAGGTTTGAAAAAGGAAAGTTTTTAGTTTAGGAAATGTTTGAATTAAGAAAGTTTTGAATTTAGAAAAGCCTTAGATTGAGAAAGATTTTGAAGTTTTGGAAAGTTTAGAATTTAGAAAGTTTGGAAGTTTAGAAAGATTGAACTTAAGAAAGTTTCAAATTTAGAAAGTTTTGAATTTGGAAGAATTTGAAATTTAGAAAGTTTAAGATTTTGAAAGTTTTAGAGTTTTAGAAAATCTTGAAATTAGAAAAGGTTTGAGTTTAGGAAAAGTTTGAAAACTTAGGTTTGAAAAGTTAAGATTTGAAAAGAAGGTAAAATTAGGAAAGGGTTGAATTAGGAAAGATTTTTATGTTCAAGTTTTTGGAAACTTAAGGTTTAGGAAAGTGGAAGTTTAGGAAGGATTTGAATTAGGAAAGATTTGGATTTGGAAGGGATTGGATTGGATTTGGTCTCTAAAAAAAAAGATTTGATTTTGTTTCCAAAAACGGAGGACGGGATCTAGTTTCCTAAATGGGGAGATTTGATTCGGTTTCCTAAAGGGAAGATAAGATTTGGCAAGGATTTGAAAAAGGAGATTCTAGAAATCCTAGATTTGGAAAATTATAGTTTTGACGTAGAAAAGAGGTTTTGGAAATATGTATAGTTTGGATGTGAAAACAAGAGATTTTGAAAACTTAAGTTTGGGGCAAAGTTTGAAAATCATGTTTTTGGAAAGAAAATTAGGGTTTCCTAATTGTGGGCTCTAAGGCCTGACTTGGGCTCTAAGAAAAGAGTTTTTGGAAAGTACGTTTTTAGAAACGAAGGTTTTCTAGAAGGGAATCCTAGGGAGGGACTTTTGGAAAGTGAATTTGAAGAGAGAGTTTTTGCAAAAAGATTTTAAAGAGAATGAGTTTTGGAAAGTGTGTTTTGAGAAACGTAGATTCTAGAAGGAAAATCCTAGAGAGGAAATTTCTAGAAAGAAGATTTTGGAAAGAGAGTTTTTTAGAAAGGTTTTTGGAGAGAGTTTTTAGGAAGGTGAATCTAGGGAGTGTTTTTAAAAAGTGAATTTTGAGGAAAAGATTTTGGAGAGGAGTTGAAAAAGAGAGTTTTGAAAAATAGATTTTGGAAGGGAGTTTTTGAAAATAATTTTGAAGAGGATAGTTTTAGGAAAGTATGTTGAAAAAGAGATTTTTAGGAAGAGATTTTTGAAGAGAGAATTTTTTGGAAAGTATGAAAACGTCTCACTTTCCTAAAGCGATTCTAACCATAAGAGGGCTAGAACCACTTTAAGAAAGTGGTTTTGGAAAACAATAAGATTTGAAAATATAGACCAAAAATGTCACTTTTAATGTAACACTTTCCTAAAGCAACTCTAGCCATGGAAAGGTTAGAATCACCCTAGAATTGTGGTTTTGAAAACAAGTTTTTGAAAAAGAGATTTTGATGCAATTTTGAAAACAAGTTTGAAAACGATTTTGAAAACAACTTTGAAAACAGATTTTGGAAGATGCAAGACTATGATATGCACAATGCAATTTGGGGTCGTGAACATACAAGGCTAAGGCTTCGCCACATAATCAAGGGGGCTGGACCCACGTGGTCTTTGGTTAGACTAGAAGAAAGCCCCCGACACGGTGACTCTCCAATAACCCAATCCTACACATGGACCGGGAATCCCTTTGCTTCAAGCATGCAAAGAAAGGGGGGAAAAGAGATGGGGGATTAAAATAGAGAAACCCAAGTGGGTTAGGAGAGAGAAAAGAGAGGGGGGAAGTGCGAAAATTTAAATAGGGAGCCTATCGTATGTCTCTTGTTTATTTTGCGCGTTGTGCAGTCTTCGGTCTTCGTCTTCAATCTTCAAGAGTTGTCTTCAAGCTTTAGATGGCAGCTCTTCGAGTCTTTGAAGGAGAGTTGAAGGCTAGTGTATGAATGTATGGGGGTGTGTATGAGTGTATAGGAGGCTAGGGTTTGTGTAGGGTGGCTAGGGTTTGGAAAACCTAAGGTGGCTAGGGTTTAAGAGGTGCTCGAGCTCTATATATCGAAATATATGATTTTTAGGTTGAGTTTGTGGATCCCTTTCAAGTTGAATGAGGCTCTGTATTTATAAAGGTTGGATAACACTGGCGCCTGTTGCAGTAGCGCCAGGCCAAATTTTATAATGGCGCCACTAGGAGTGGCGCCAGGCCATTTTTTGGCTTAGCACCACTACTAGTGGCACCAGCCAATTAGGAAATGTTTAAGGTCGGCAAGCAACGTATCTTTGACTAGATTTGGGCGCCTGTACTAGTGACTACCATGCAATTTTTAGCCTAGCTTCACTAGGAGTGGCTCCGGAAAGTCCAGGAATGATTTAAAAGAGCCAGGAATGACCCGAAAGGCCGAAAAGGAGCAGGAACACTTAAAATAGTGTCCTGGAGGTATTTGACTTGAAAAGTGAGGATAAGATGTGTCGGAAAGGCTGACTAGGCCTTTAGGGGCAAAACGGTCAACTAGACTAGGAAACTGCCGGGACAAACCCGGACTATCCCGGAAGAGGACTCGGGATCTGGAAACATTATTCAGAATGTTCCCAAAGGTTGCCAGTTTGATTCCCAAAGCCGACGTGGTCGGAAAATGAGACCGGCCCACTAGGGGCAAAATGATCATTTCGTATCGGGTTGGCTGGAACTAACTCGGAATGATCCGAAAAGGTAAAAGGAGGTTGAGAATACTATAAAAAGTAGTCTCAGGAGGTTACCGGTTTGATACCCAGAGCCGGTGTGGTCAGAAAAGGAGACCGGCCCACTAGGGGCAAAACGATCATTTTGCACCGGGTTTGCCGAAACTGACTCGGAATGATCCGGAAAGGTAGAGGAAGGTTGAGAATATCATAAGAAGTAATCTCAAAAGGTTACTGGTTTGATACCCAGAGCCGGTGTGGTTCCCGAGGCATTCGAATGCCCAGGGACAATACGGTCATTTAGTTTCAAGTGGGCCATACGGGCCCGAGAAGTGACTGGTGGACTAAATTCAAGTTTAAAAGGCGGGCTTAGAGTCTAAATATGCATGTGATGTGTGAAAGTGAGCTTGGTTAGCTCGGAGATTGCCGAGCGGGCAAAAATGGGGTGCTTATACCGGGCAAGAGCCAGATGGAAAATAGGCGCATTAGGGCTTTTGGAAAGTTTAAAGACACTTTGAGATCTGTAAACAATTTTAGGACACTTTGGGGTCTTTGGAAAAGTTTAAGACACTTTTTGGTCTTTGGAAAGGTTTAAGACACTTTGTGGTCTTGGAAATTGAAGACTCTTTGTGGTTTTGGATGTTTTAACTTGGAATTGGATGGTGGAGTGTTTTGAAAATGTTTTTGGATCAACTTAAGGGAGTTTTAGAAAAATGCTTTGGCATGACTCAAGAGAACTTGGAAGTGTTTTTGAAGTCTTGTTTTGAAACCTTGGAGGCATGATTTTAGAAATGTTTTGATGAATTAATTTTTTAAAGTGGTTTTTGGAAATGGCTAAGGGTTTGGAATCCTAATCTGGACAACCTTAGAGGTTGTTCTTGATTTATCACTTGTCCTTGGAATTCCTAACCATGAGAGGGCTAGGGACACCTTAGGTTTGTGACATTTTGAAAACATTTTTGGAAACGCCTTAAAGATGGAGTGTAAGAACATTTGAAGAGTTTATGGAGTTGTTTTTTTCTTTTTTGAAATCAAGAGAGTATGAGGTTTTGGAAAAATAGGTTATGGGAATAGTTGAAAATTGAATGATCATTTAGAAAAGGACTCACGAGTTAGAACCTTGAAGTGTACTAACCTAGGTTTGGTTGGCCTAGGGTTAGGGGTGACCTAAGGTTAACTAACTTGGGTTGGTTTAACCTAGGGTTAAGATGACATATTGTTAATTAACTAAGGTTGGGTTAACCTAAGGTTAGGATGACTTAGGGGTAGGTTAACCTAAGGTGAGTGAACTAGGGTCAAGCTAACCTAGGGTTGGACAACTAGGGTCAAGTTAACCTAGTGTTGGTTAATTAAGGTCAAGTTAACCTAGAGTTGAATAACTAAGGTCAAGTTAACCTAGGGTTGAATTGAAAGATGACCTTTGAAAGTTTGTTTGATGCACTTTTGGAAAGAGTTTTGAAAAACAAAACATGCTATACAATGGACTTGAGTTGGCAATTTTTTTTTGAAGATCATTTTCATGAAAATTTTGACTCTAGCCAAGAACATGGTTTACATGGTTGATGTTTGAAAACCATTCCAAGGAAGGTTTTCTTGGGGCCATTATAACCTTTATCTTGATAAGTGTGGGGATTTCAAAAATCAACATAATGGTGGCAACTTTTGAAAAATCACTTTTGATGCAAAGATGGACAGAATGCATTTTTGAGAATCATCTTTGGAGAAGATTTTCGAGGGCCATTCCATCAAGAGAGGGCTCCTATGGCCAATTAAAAGGGAGACCACTCAAGAGAAGGTTCCATGGGGCCATTCCAACCACTACACTTAAAGGAATGGTAGTGTTTGGAAAAGCATTTTTGATGCAAAGATGGAGAGAATGCATTTTTGAGAATCATTTTGGGAGAAGGATTTTTGAAGACCATTTTTTAAGGAAACCATTCCATCAAGAGAGGGCTCACATGGCCAAACTAAAGGCAGACCACTCAAGAAAGGGTTCTATGGGGCCATTCCAACCACTACACTTAAAGGAATGGAAATCTTGAAAGTTAGAGAATTAGAAAACAACCATTATGCAAATTAAAATGTCATGATGCCAAAATGAGAGTTAGGAGATTAGTAGGAGGTCTTCTAAGGCATAATTTCTAAAATCTCATCCTACACTTCAAGGGGCCAACTCTCAAAACTATTTTTGAAAGAAATATAGAGCTTGAAGATGGCATGAGAATAAAAACAATGTAGCATGTAAGCATTGTAAGCATAATAATAAGTATAAGATGAAGCCAAGCATGTAAAACATGATCAAAATAGTGATATGCAAGGGGTCATGATTACATACAAGGCTTTTAGGCTACACCACATAAACGAAGGGCTTTTAGGCCATACCATCTTAAAGTAGACTAGTGAGAGATCCCCCTACATGGTGGCTCTCACTTGCTTTCCTATAGGCACGATCTAAGAGCCCCCTTGGCTCAAGCATTTAAGAAAGGGGGGTTGAAAATGGGGGTTAAAATAGAGAATAGCCTAAGTAGGCTAGGAGGGAGAAGAGAAAAGTGGGGGAAGACACAAATGTAAAAGGGATACCACCTTTTGCCTTCAACACACTTGTAGTCTTTAATGGATGCTTTGATGGGAGCTTGAATGACTTCAAGAAGGCTTTGAGGGCTGGTAGGGAGTGTTTGATGGTGTATAAGGCTTTATATGTGAAATATGTAGACTTGGGGATGATGGAACCTAAGCTAAGTGTAGGAAGGATGAAGTGTGTATAAAGATTCGCAGTTCTGGAGTGACTTCAGTAGGGCTTCACATCAGAAATTGGAGTTAGAATATGCAAAGGGTGGTCTGGTATTTATAGAGATTCTAGAACAGGCTTGGCGCATGTACTACATATGCCTGGCCAAAATTTGGCTGTGCGCATGTAGGACATGCGCAGGTATTGTTCCATTGCTAGAATGACACGTGGCACCCCATGTACTAGATAAATCTCGACTGTTGATTGAAATTTAGTCGATCTGATCAAAATTTGAGCGCATGTAGCATACACTCCATCACCGAAAAGGTTCGTCCAAACTTTGCCTCGATAATTTAGTCAATCGGGAAGGTTTCGGCGGAATCGATCGCACTCGGGATGTTCTCCGAGGGCTTCCGATGAACTTTCATGTTTTCAAGAAGTTTGAATTATGTTTGGAAGTAGGGGGTATCGTCTTGGGAAGTGTGTTAAAAAGGTCACTTTTGCGGAGTGTTTGTGATACGCTCCAGGGGTGTTTAAAAGTGGCTGTTTTTGTTTCGTGTGATCGAGGCCTTCGAGAAGCGATCTATTCGATCGGACCGTACCGATGGAAAGTACTCTGGAATTAATTTTAGGAATTTCCAAATTTACGCATTTCTCAAGTCGTTTGACGGTGCGTTTTAATTAGGGAATCAGAGAAAAAGTCTACCTCGGCGGAGCGTCTGAGACGTTCCAGGGGTTGCTGAAAGTTATAGTTTTCACACCGTACGATAGAGGGCTTTGGGAAGTGATCTATTCGATCGAGCCGTATAGATGGAAAGATCTATAGACGAGCTTTCGAGAATTCCCTGATTTACGCATTTCTCAAGTTGGTTGACGGTGCGTTATAACTAGGGAATTGGGGGAAAAGACAATTTAAGCGGAGCGTCTACGAGATGCTCCAGGGAACTTCTATCGAGTCGTGTGAGTTTAGTGTCGTGAGGTCCTTCTCTAGTTAAAGAAGGGCGTGTGGTGAAACCCTCTGCTCAAGATCCCAAGGCCGGTGCTGTTTCGAGGCATATTTGGCTTTCTAGGGGTAAAACGGTCATTTTGACCAGGATTGGCTAGAAATGGTCAGGAATGGTTTGGCGTGTTGTGTTAAGTGTGTAGAGTTGTTCAGGGATGGTTTTGGGAAGGTCTTTTACCATTCAGCGGGGTTTGCACAGTGTTGGGGTGTTCAGGGGCAAAATGGTCATTTTGGCTGGAGTGGGCCAAAATAGGACCGGATTTGGACCAAATGGCGTGCAGGGGACGCCTAATGGTTTAACAACACTTTGGTAGGATGGACTTATTGTTTTAAGGGATTTTGAACTTTCCCAAGACGTGCTTGGAGGCCCAAGGGGCAGGTTTGGTCATTTTTCACCGAGTCGGGCTAGCAGGCGCCAATGCTGACCTAGGTGTTGGTTCCTGAGACCGCCCAGTCTTGGAAAACTACCTGTGCGGTGTTGGTCTCTAAGAACGCCAGTCTTAGAGAACTACCTGTAGGGGGGTGTTGGTCTTTAAGAATGCCCGGTCTCGGAGAACTACCAAATGATGGACATTCTACGTTGGGGGGCTAGCAGGCTTCAGAAGTGAACCGTCTGGAACTTGATGAGGTGTTGGTCCTCGAGATTGCCCGATCTCGGGAAGTTACCTGGATGGCGTTGGTTTCCGAGACCGTCCGGTCCGGAAAACTACCTGGAATAATAGTGCTTATGGCTCCAGCGGGTCCTTATGGACCCGAGAAGCAACTAGTTGATTGGATTGGAGATTGTAAGGTTCATCTTGAACTTGTATGTGTTGTGATGTTAGAAAATTGAGCCCGGCCGGGCCGGAGATTGTTGAGCGGGCAAAAACGGGGTGCTTACAGCTGCCAAAAATGTTGCCTTGAATGAAGCTGCTAGTGTTGAGACTGTTGCTGCCGAAGTTGCTGACAAGGAAGGGGCCCATGTGAGGATTTTTAGGAAGGATGCCCTAGAAGAGGCGGCTGGAGATTGAACATGAGGAGTTATGAGAGGATGTTTTATGTTTGTAGTTCTTCTGTCTTGAAATTCGAAGAATAGGATATTTTTTTGTCTTTGCTTGAGATCTCTTGAGGTTGGAATGCGTGGTGTTTGGTTGATTATCCAGTTCCACTTTTGCTGGGCATGACTGGATTCTTTTACTTGTCTTTTGAGGGGTTACGCTTCTCTAGAGCCGAGTGTCTTGAATTTACTTTTGGAGGGGTGAGGTCTTTTTTTGTTTTGAAAAGTCTGAGGTATCTGGAAGGTCAAACACATTTGGCAGGTTTGCCTTGAATCTGATCGAACTGTTTGAATTGAATAGGAGATGCAAAGTGTAGTATTGTCCAATTTTCATGGTTTGAAAAAGGTTATTTAAAGTTGATTGGGAGGTTGAGGGTGGGTCGTTGCCTTATTCTCTATTTGTTGTCGGCTATGGATGGAAATCTAGTCATTTTGAGAGGTGTGCCAGTGTCGGAGATTGCCTGAGCTCGCTTAGTTGGTTGCATGGTGCTTTTAGTTCCTTTTTGAGAGAGAGATATGGAGAAAGTTTTGTGCAAAAACAATTTATCTATGCCAATTCTTTATGATAAAATGTATAGGTATTATATGTGAACTAAAATGTATGCATGCCCCAGGGATTACCCCAGGGTTCACATTCAACCTAGAATCAAGCAATCTTTTAAACTTTTGTTCTTCTCTTAGGGTTCCTCTTTCTAGTTCCACCATTTTCTTGTTGGTATGCGATAGCACTTGCACCATTCAGAGACTTAGCCCATTGGCTTGTTTTTCCCCTCTCTTTTGTTAAAAGGAAAAACCCTTTTTATTGGACTTGTCAGCTTCTTCTAAGACTTTCCTTTGGGGTTGGCAGACTCTCTTGAGTGATAGCTAGTATCACCCTTCGGTAAAGTAACAGGTAGCTTCCCTCCTCAATCAAAGAAGACTTTGAAAGATATTAAAAAGTGCAGGAAAGCCAATTATTTTTTTATTTATAGAACCATTGAAAATTTTAAATTATAGGAGCCCTATAAAGACACGATCAATCAATGTAGGGCAAATATAGATTCATGAATATCAAGATGCGACCTAGCTTGAAAAGATCAATATCAAATATGCATAAAACCACACAAAATGAGCACAGTTGGTCGCGAGATGATCAAGACCATATCGGTGACAATGTAGTGATGTAAGTGTGAACTTCATTGAGACTAATGAGAATATGGACCATGGGAGTGATCAAAGAAGGCGTACCATGTCTAATAGCTTGCCGATTGACACACCTAGAAGTCAAACCTGTCTTATCCCATGATCTTGGTGTTTCTTTATTTTTTTTTGTTTGTTTTAATGAAATTCCAACCCTATCTCTCCAATGATGGAAGTACTAAGATGTAAAGATATGGTAACTTTCGCACACATAAGTTAGGTAGCCTTCTCACTGGTAACTCTTTCCATAAGTGATGGGAGAGGGAATCGACAAAAGGTTAATCTAGGTGTGAGACAATTCACAAATATTTAATAATGGTGGAACCAGCTAAAATAGATCATAAAGGCAGATTCTAGATTCTAAGAAGTCTCTAGAAGTGTGCATTAAGATGAACATGAATCACCAATATGGTAAAAATCATCAAAACCATGCACTCATATTTATGCAAGCGGTCATGTACACAAGATTCCATCTTAAACAAGCATGCACATCAATCTGTTTATAATTGAATATTTGTCCAGTGATTGTGCATGTGTAGGACAAACACTATCAAATATCTTTTTGGTTTTTCTAAAAAATTCTTCCAAGTTAGATTCAATCAACTCAGGCTTGTCAATGTATGCTAATCATCCCTTCGAAGGTTTAGCTACTCGTTGCTTTTCCAGGACATCCCTTGGGTGCCACTTTACACATTGATCCTTATTTCTCACCGTTATGTATTTTTCCTATCTCTGCACTTTCCTATTTTGTCTCTCCCTTCTTTTTGGAGTTAGAGATTGTTTCTGCTGAATGTGGTGTTTGTGCTATCATTTCCTTCGAGTCGAGGGCATCACAGATTTGGGAAAAGTCCCTAAAAGTAGTTATCATCCACAACAGTATGAAACAAAGGGGATAAACCATAAATCACAACACATTTCATTTAGTTCTATGTATATGGCATGAAAGCTCTTAATTTAAAGCAAAGATGACAGGCACAATAAGACAGGATGCAGAATAACAAAAGAAAAAAGAAAATGGATGAATCTAGGAAACACCTCTTTTCATTATACTTTGAGAAAACCCTTCAGACAGGTTTTAAAACCACACCAACTTCTTCTATACTCCATTTGCATGGTCCAATAGGCAGTTTATCGTGACATTTGGAACAGGAATGGGGTTCACCTCTTGGGTGCCAATGAGCTTGGTGTCGATCAAGTCCTGTATATCTTTCATTTCAAACATAAACAACTTTTTGTATCATGCCCCTACATTCTATAGTGGTATTCACAAGTGAGAGTTGGGTAGAAGGTGGCGGCTAGTGAAGTTGGCAAGGGTCGATAAGGTATATGATTTAGGTGTTTAGCCTTTAAAAGATCGTAACAGGCCTTTTTTTTTAGTGCAAGCTAGGTTAGTGAAGATGCGGGGTCATTGGTCATGCTTATTTGGATTGAAGTATGACCAGACTACAATTGGCCCAGGAGCAGGTGCTTGAATAGCCGCAACAGGTATGTTAACAGGTGGTCAGAATTGGTATTATGGGTGATATTGTGGTGGTTGAGCGGGTAAAATGGCAGACACTTCTCCCTCCTATCGCCTTATTTCCCGTGCTGTGAGCACCTTCTTTACCGTACTTATAGAAATTTATTCAATTTTAGCGTAGGGGTCAGTAATCCTCCCAGTTTTCAAGCCATTTTCTATCATTTTCCCTTGCATGATCAACTTTGAGAAACTATTCCTTATGCTTGTGCAAAGTTTTTGTATTATAATCCTCGAAAGGTTTGCACAAACAACTATACATACTCTTTCTCTTCTAGTGGGGGATTGACTTATATTGCAGAATCTCTCCATCTTAGGCTATATGTCTTCAAGCTCTCATTTTCTCCCTTGGTCATTAGCATGAGAGCCCAATGGTTGATGGTCAGATTAATGTTGCGTCGGTATTGAGTTTTGAATGCTAGGATCATCTCCCCCTGAGTTGTAATCTTCCTTAGATCAAGACGTGTGAACCATTGCAGAGCAGACCCTATCATGCTATGCTGAAACAATTGTATGAGAAGATTTGGGTAATTTTTGTGATCGCTGAGTGCCCCAGCATAGAGACGCACGTGGGCCATGGGGTCATCGATGCCATTGTATTTCTGAAAGTCGGGCATTTGAAACTTGGCCAGTCATGGGTGGTCTAGGCAGAAGTAGAGTTCATTGCAAGAAGTCAGACCAAAGGTATCATGCCCTCGGAGGTTATGCAATGACTTTTCTAACCCTTATATTTTTAGGCTAAGTGGGAAGTCTTCTTCTCGGTCAATGATAGTAGTATGATTTCTTCCTCTTCGACATTCACCACCCTGGGGTCTTCTTTATTCTTTTTAGTGTTATCGAAGCAGAGCACCACCCTAGGTGCTACAATCTCCATTTCTTTAGGAGGTGGTGCAGATGAGGAAGGAGCTAAGACAGGATCTTTGAAGGCCATAGACTGTATCGGTTTAAACATTTTGCTGATTTGAGCCCTTATCTCGTTGATCTCTCATGACACATGTTGCTAGGTGTGGCTTTGTCAGAGTGAGTTACCATTTGAAAGGCTTTCTGTCGGGTGATGATGGGTTCTCTGAGTGGTGTTTGAGCTTTTTTTGGGAGCAATAATGTCCTTCCTAGTGCTTTCAATTTCTTACAGAAAAGAAAAGTTGCAAGTTAGTCCCTTGTTTCATGTAAGAGTTTTATGTGATGTATGTCCTAGTGATGCCCTTATTCTTTGAGGGAAAGAGGAAGCACGATGCTTAGGCTCACCTTTGGAGATAGGGGATGCCCCCGTATGCAATACCATACATGTGCTTGTAGTCATTCATTCATACATACATCAATTCATTCACATGAAGTATAAATGATAGTTTTATTAAAGTGAGTTCCTCTTGTACATGGAATTTCAAAAGTACCTTAGAAGGGGTGGAGGAGCATCTTCCTTAGGACTTTTGCCTATCTGCTTTTACATTTGAAATCTTAAACTACTCTTGAGTCTTTGTATTCGTCTTCTCTGATGGAGGTCGATGAGAGACCTTGCTTTCAGATTGCCCCTTGTCTTCTTGGTATCCCTATCTTCGTGAGCAGAGAGGGATTAGGGCCCCTCTTTATGAGATGATCTCGATGCATGCCATGAGTCCTTAGGGTCACTTGGTACCATTAGGATTTTAGGTGGGCTTCGAATAACAGAGATTGGCTTGGGGTCTTTCCCTAAGGGTTGATCATATGCATGAAAATACAGTGACTTGAGTTACTTTGAAACTCTTATCTTGAGATGGGAGAATGGATGTATGAGTAGTATGATGTTTGCATAGTGTTGCACCCCGATTTTTCGCACTCTAGGAAAATATGTACAAGTAGGAAAAACACGGTACTCTTTCGTTAGAACTCATCCTCCTAGAAGAACAAGTGCGACTAGATTTGAATTGAAAATTGCTTTGATTAAGGGCTTTTGGAAAAGATTTTGAGTCACCACCTAACTTGATTGAGGTGAGTTAGGTCACCTAAAACTAAGCACAATTCGAAGATTACACTTACGGCTTTTGAAATGGTTTTGAAAACTTCCTCAAGAGAGGGTTTTTAAGAAAATAGGTTGTTTGGCAACCTTTGGAAAGATTTAAGCCTTTTTTGAAAATAACTTCGTTTTGGTCTTTGAAAATAGTGATTCTAGGTTCAAAGGTTGATTACGTGTAAGAAAGATGCACTAAGCTATCACCCTACCCCGCCCTTGTGGTACCTACATTTATGTTTCACACTAGGTTCACTCAATTAGAATCCTTATTAATAAATATCCAATCACTTTGAAAAGAATTTTGAAAAGAGGTTTATCATGATGCATGATATGCAAGTGCAGGAAAAAGATTTGATTTGGAAAATAAATTTGAAAGAAAGATTTGATTTTGAAAAGAAGATTTGATTTTGAAAATAGATTTTGGAATCAAAAACTCGAAGAAGATTATGGAATTTGAAAAAAGTTGTGGAATTAGAAATTGGAAAAAGGTTATGACTGCACCCATGAGGGTTACCTACGTATCTCTTTTTGAAAATCAGGTCAGTCATAGTTTGGACAAGAGTCCGATTAAAAATAGACACTTTTAGGTTTTTGAAAAGTTTGATTTAAAAAGGTTGGATTCGGAAAGAGTTTGATTTGAACTTGAGAAATTTGATTTTAGAAAATATGATTTTAGAAAGCTTAGAATTAGGAAATATAGGATTTAGGAAAAACTTGATTTGATTTAGAAACACTTGACTTAGAATGGTTAGAAAAGATTTGAATTGAATGCTTGATTTGAAAGAATTTAGAAAGTTAATGTTTAAGAAAGATTGGATTTAAGAAAGTTTTAAAATAAGAAAGTTCCATTTTAGGAAAGTGCCAAGTTAAGAAAGTTTCATTTTAGGAAAGTATCAAATTAGGAAAGTGTTGATTTTAGGAAGATTTGAATTTAGAAAGTATTGACTTTAGAAAGATTTAAAAGCTTAGACTTAGGAATGGTTTGAATTTAGAAAATGTTTGAGTTAGGAAAGATTTGATTCCTATTTCCTAAAGTAGAAGATTAGGTTCTATTTCAAAAAATAGATGATTTTATTTTATTTTCAAAATTAGAGGATTAGACTTAGTTTCCTAATTTGAAAGCTTAGATTTGATTTCCTAAATTGGAAGATTGGATTTAGTTTTTAAATTGGGGGATTTGATTTGACATGGAATTGGAAAGGTTGAATTATGGAAATCTAGGATTTAGAAATCTATGATTTCGTGTAGAAAAAGAGGTTTAGAAAACCTATGATTTGATGTAGGGAATAGAGGCTTTGAAAATCTATGATTTGAGGCAAAAGAGGAAGACTTGTTTTTAGGACAGAAACTAGTGTTTCTTAATCATGGTTTCTAGGGCTTAACTTGAACACCAAAAAAAAAAGAGTTTTTGGAAAGAAGATCTTTGAAGAGAGTTTTTAGAAAGAGATTTCTGAAAAGCAATTTGAAAAGAGTTTGAAAAGCAATTTGGAAAGGGGTTTGAATATAGACTTTTGAGAACCTTTTGAATATCTCACTTTCCTAAAATGATTCTAAACATGTAAAAATTATAACCATTCTAGGGTTGGGACTTTGAAAACAACTTGGATTTGAATTATAGACCATAATGATCACTTTGAATGTCATACTTTCCTAAAACAACCTTAACCATGAAATGGCTAGAATTATCTTAAGATTGTCGTTTTGATGAAAAAACATTTAGGGTTTACACCCAAAATATGGACCTTGATAGTCACAATAAATATAACACTTTCCTAAAACAATCCTAACCATGGAATGACTAGAATCACTTTAAGATTGTGATTTTGAAAACAAGATTTTGAATACAACTTTTGATACAAACTTTGAAAACAAATTTTGAATGGATGTATGATATGCATAATGCAAGTAAGGTCATGAACATAAAAGGCTAAGCTTTACCACATAATTAAGGGGGCCGAATTCACACGGTCTAAGGTTGAACTAGAAGAAAGCTCCCGACACAATGACTTTCAACAATTCTTCCTAGGCATGAACTGGGAAACCTCTTGTTTCAAGGATGCAAGAAAGGGAGGTTGAAGATAGGGCATTAAAATAGATGAGGACCTAAGTGGCTTAAAAGGGAGAAGAGAGAGGGGGGAAGTACATCATCATAAAGAGAAAACTAACCTTGGATTCTACTTGCTTTGTTTGATTTGCTTGCTTTGCTTTAATTGGACCTTGACAACTTCAACCTTGCAATACTTGAGTCTTCAATGGCTTTCTTTGAGGCTGGTGTATGAGCATATGGAGTGTGTATAAGCTAGGTGTAAGCACCCCATTTTTGCCCGCTCAGCAGTCTCTAGTCCGTTCAGACTTGTGTTCAAGTCAATATGAACATATTCTGAGTCATCTCAATTTTGCAAGTCTAATCTTGTCAATCAATCACTTCGCAGGCCCAATGGGCCTAAATAAAGGCAAAATGACCAAAATACCCTTGGTGGCATTGCGCGGTCCAATTTCAGTAGGCACGTCTTTTCGGAGATAATAAGTCCCCTTTCCAGTCCAATTCTAATTCCAATTCCAATTCTAATTCCAAATCCTATCCAGCATGTCCCTCAAAAAAGATGATTCCTAGAGGCGGTAAGTCCATCCTTTCTGGCATGTCTTCGAGTGAACTCTTCAAAATGGTAAGTCCCTTCAAACTCGTCGACCAGGATGAGACCCTAAGTCCCCAAGATGGTAGAACAGTCCACCTTTGGCACCTACTAACCCGCCAATGCAGAAATGTCTATTTTGGCACCCCTTTCGAGAAAGTTGATTCTTCAAGCGCTAAGTCCACCAAGCAGCTTCCAGAGATTAGGTAGTCTCTGGAATGATCGCAACCTATTAAAGTAATGGAAATACTCATAAACATCACAACCGTCAGAGTGGTGAAAACACTCACAAACAGGTCCATATAGAGAATTGCCAACAAATCCCTATATCATGGGATTGCCACCAGAGTGACGAAAACACTCAAAACCCAAGTCAACACCAGTGCCTGCTAGCCCATTCTGGTGAAAAATGACCAAACTGCCCCTAGGGCCATTTTTGGCACGTTTCTAGAGACAGTACGTAAATCCTCAGAACGGTAAGTCCATCCTTCCAACATTGTCTTAAAGACAATCCGGCATGATTAGGTGCCTTCCAGTCAATTTCGGGCCAATTTCGAGACATTCCGGTGAAGATGACCGTTTTGCCCCAAGCATCCAAGCACCCCGGGAGCCACATCGGCTCTGGGTATCGAACCGGTAATCTCCTGAGAATGCTTTTTATAGTATTCCTGACCTTTTGTTATTTTTTCGGATCATTCCAAGTCAGTTCCAGCAAACCCAGTGCAAAATGACCGTTTTGTCCCTAGTGGATCGGTCGTCTTTTCTAACCACACTAGCTCTAGGCATCAAACCGATAACCTCCTAGAACATTTTAATTAATATTTCCAAACCTCAAGTCTTCTTCCGGGACATTCCGAGTCCATGCCGGTATTTTTCTGGTCCAGTTGACCGTTTTGCCCCTAATGGCCTGATCGACCCTTTCAACACATCCTGTCATCATTTTTCAAGTCTACTAGCTCCAGGACACTGTTCTAAGGGTTCTTGTCCCTTTCTGGCTTTTTGGGATATTTCCGGCCCTTTTAAATCATTCCCAGACCTTCTGAAGTCACTCCTAGTGAAGCCAGGTTAAAAATTGCATGGTAGTCCCTAGTACAGGTGCCCAAATCTTTTGAAGATACATTGCTTGCCGACCTTGAAACTTTCTTAAGTGCAGTGGCGCCAGCCAAATTTTGGCCTAGCGCCACTCCTAGTGGCGCTAGAAGGAATTTTTGCCTGGCGTCACTATAACAAGCCCTAGGTCATTCCTCTGTCTATAAATACAGAGCCTCCTCCAGCGTGAAAAGGGTCCGTAAACTCAGTCTAAAAACTCTCATCTTCGATATATAGAGCTCGTAGCCTCCCTAAATCCTAGTCTTCTTTAGGTTTTCCAAAACCCTAGCCTCCATACGCAAACCCTATCTCCCATATACTCCCATATACTCATATACACTCATACACTAGCCTCAAAGCTTCTGTTGAAGACTTGAAGTGCTGCAACTCCAAAGCTCTCGAAGATCAGAACAAACTCTTGACGATCAAGGCGAAGATCAAAGCAAAGCAACAAGAACAAAGCGCATAAAGTAAACAAATAAAGAAGATACAAGGTAGGCTCTCTATTTACGTTTACGCAATTCCCCCCTCTCTCTTCTCTCTCCGAACCCACTTGGGTTTTCTTCTATTTTAATCTCCCATCTTCTCCCCCTTTCCCCCCGCCCCACCCCTCGGTTCTTGCATGCTTGAAACAAGGGACTTCTCGATCCATATGTAGGATTACGCTAGTGAAAATCACCATGTCGGGGCTTTCTCTTAGTCAAACTGGAGACCACGTGGGTTCGGCCTCCTTGATTATGTGGTGAAGCCTTTAACCTTACATGTTCACGACCCCAACTTGCATTGTGCATATCATGATCTCGCATCTCTCCAAAATTCGTTTTCAAACTTGTTTTCAAAACTTGCATCGAAACCGTTTTTAAAACTTCTGTTAAAATCTTCTTCTTCAAAACTTGTTTTCAGAATCACAATTCTAAGGTGATTATAGCCTTTTCATGGTTAGGGTTGCTTTAGGAAAGTGTTACATTTAAAGTGACTAATATGGTCTTTATTTTCAAATCCTTGTTGTTTTCAAAACCACAATCCTAGAATCGTTCTAATCTTCTTATGGTTAGAATCATTTTAGGAAAGTGAAATATTTTTAGGGGTTTGCGAAAATCCATCTCTTTCCAAATTGTTTTTCAAACCTACTTTCCAAAACCTCTTTTTTAAATCCTCTCCAAAATCTCCTTCCAAATCTACTTTCTAAAATCTCTTCTCCAATATACTTTCTAAAAACTCTCTCCAATCTCCTTTCCAAAAATTGCTTTCTAAAAATTTCGTTTCAAATTCATTGCCAAAAAAGCTCTCTCCTAAATTCACTTTCTAAAAACGCTCCTTAAGTTTCCTTCCTAAAAACTCTTTCCAAAAAATCTCTTTACTAAAAACTCTTTTCAAATCCCTTTCTAAAAACTTCTTTCTAAGATTTCCTTCTAAAAATCTCCCTTTCCAAAAACTCACTTTCCAAAAATCTCTTTTCTTAGAGTCCAAGTTAAACCCTAGAGCTAACGATTAGAAAACCCTAATTTCCTTTCTTAAAACATGATTTCCACTCTTGCCTCAAAACCTAGGTTTCCAAAATATCCTTTTTACATCTAAATCATAAATTTCTAAAACCTATTTTCTACATTAAAACTATAGTCTTCCAAATCTAGGATTTTCAAAACTTCATCTTTCCAATTCTATGTCAAATCCAATCTTCCCTTTAGGAAACTAGATCCATTCCTTCATTTTTTGAAACAAAATCAAATCATCTCTTTTTAGAAACAAAATCCTATCTTTCGTTTTGGAAAATAGGAGTATCAATCATTCCTAATTTAAACCTTTTTTAATCCATTCCTTCCTAATCTCATACTTTCCTAAACCTTAAGTTTTCAAAACTCAAATTTCAAAATTTTCTAAGATTCTAAACTTTCTAAAATTTCAAATCTTTCCAAATCCTAAACTTTCTAAATTCTAAACTTTCCAACTTTTAAATCTTTCTTAAATAAACTTTTCAAAACTTTCCTATTTCGAAAACATTCATTTTTCCTAAAATGAAACCTTTCTTATTTCAAAACTTTCTTAAATCAAAACTTTTCTAAAATGAAACTTTCCTAAAATGGAACTTTCCTATTTTGAAACTTTCCTAATTTGAACATTTCCTAAATCCAATCTTTCCCTAATCTTCCAAGTTCAATATTCGAGTCAAATCTTTCTTAAATCTCAAGTATTTCTTAAATCCTATCTTTCTTAAGTCTAGGTTTTCTAAATCTCAATCTTTTCAAAACAAGGCCAAATCTTTCGTCCAAGTTCTAGCTTTCCAAATCAAAGTCTAATATTTTCAATTCCAAATTCCAATTTCCAATTTTCTATTCTAAGTTTAAATCAAACTCTTTTTTCCAATCATACTCTTTTTCATATCAAAACCTTCTATTTTCAATCAGACTCTTGTCTGAACTACGACTGACCTAATTCCCTAAAAAAAATACGTAGGCAACCCTCATAGGTGCTGCCATAACTCTTTTTAAATCTCCAATTTCATAAGTTTTTTCAAATCTCCAATTCCATAACTATTTTTCAAACTTCCAATTTCATAATCTATTTTCCATTTCTAATTCCAAAAATCTCTTTTCAAATCTCTATTTCCAGTCTCTAAAACTTTCTTTCAAAGTCAAATCTATCTTTTTAAATCTCTTTTTTAAAATCAAATCTAAATCTTCTTTTCAAATTTATTTTCAAATCAAAATCATCTTCTTGCACTTACATATCATGCATCATTCTTTTAAACGTTATTTTATAAAGTGGATAGTTTTGGACATATGTTAATCGAAGACTTTAATAGGTGAATTTGGGGTGAATAGACATGTAGGTACTGCAAGGGTGGGGTAGGGTGATGGATTAGTATGTCTTCTCTACACGTAACTAACCTCTGAACCTAGAATCACTGTTTTCAAAGACCAAATGGAGTTATTTTCAAAAAAAGGGCTTAAATATTTTCCAAAGGTTGCCAAACAACTTGTTTTCTTAAAAACCCTCTCTTGAGGAAGTATTTTCAAAATTGTTTTCAAAAACCCTAGGTATGGTCTTCGGATTGTGCTTAGTTTTTAAGTGACTTAACTCACCTTAATCAAGTTAGGTGGCGACTCCAAATGTTTTCCAAAAACCCTTTATTCAAATTAATTTTTCATTCAAACCTAGTCGCACTCATTCGTCTAGGAGGATGAGTTTTAACGAGAGAGTATAGTATTTTTTCCACTTGTTTGTGTATTTCTCGAGTGTGAAAAATCTGTGCGCGACACTAGGGTTAGAGTGTATAGAGGCTAGGACTTGAGGAGACTTGAAGGAATTAGGGTCTGGAGAGGATTCGAACTCTGTTTTTAGAGAGTCAGTGTTTCCTCCATGGTTTTGAAATTGACGTTCGTGTCTAAAATTTGGCAGAGATTCAGCTATGCATGGGTTTCTAAATGAACATGAGGTTGAGGGTTTACTAATGCTTCCTAAGAAGCCTCGATTCCCAGATCTTCAAACCTAGGCCCACTCCTCGAGGTGGTGCCATTATTGGTTGGTGATCCGAAAGGGGGACCATCATGAGTCCGTAGGCTAAGAAACTGACACAGCATTCGCCTATAACCAAAGTACTGTCCCTCCTTCTAACTAGAAGGGTCATAATCAGGTAAAGAATGCAAGTATGCAAATGCTAGTGCACATGTAGTGTGTGTGTGTGTGTGCGTGCGTGTGTGTGTGTGTGTGTGATTTTTGAAAAACAGAGGAAAAGGGCCTAACAACTCCCATCCATCATGTCCATTCCATCCTGTCATTCATGGCAATTTAAATTGATAATAAAAATAAATGTGAACATGGTCCACCTACAAAATAAAATGCAAAAAGTCAGTACCTTGATGACAAACTTAATACAAGTTAGAATGAATGAATTGAATTGAATGCAAATAATGGAATATTTTTTAAAACAACTTTGAAAAGTTTGATTTTGAGAAATTTGAAGTAGATAGAATTAGACTAATTAATCGAAGATTCTAGATGAGTGAAGGGTGAAGAAACATGATAATGGCCTAACCCTCTAAGCATCCCCAGTAGAGTCGCCAGCTGTCACGCTCCAGTTTTTTCACACTTGAGAATAGTGGAAAAAATGCACGGTATTCTCTTGTTAGAACTCATCCTCCTAGAAGGGCGAGTGCGATTAGGTTTGACTTAGAAATTGATTTGAATAAGAGATTTTGGAAAAAGATTTAGAGTCACCACCTAACTTTGCTATGGTGAGTTAGGTCACCCAAACTAAGGAAAGTTCGAAGACTAAACTTAGAGTTTTTGAAAAAGGTTTTGAAAACTTCCTCAAGAGAGGGTTTTTTTTTTTTTTTTTTGTGTGTGTGGAGAAAATAGGTTGTTTGGCAACCTTTGGAAAGATTTAAGCCCATTTTGAAAAATTACTCTAGTTCTGGTCTCTCGAAAACAGTGATCTATGGTTTGGGGGTGTAAGCACCCCATTTTTGCCCGCTCGGCAGTCTACAGTTCGTCCAGACTTGAGTTCAAGTCAATATGGACATATTCTAGAATTCTACTCCCAAACCAGTCAATTCATCGCTTCGCGGGCCCACTACGCCCAAATAGAGGCAAAATGACCAAAATGCCCTTGTAGGCGTTGTTCGGTCCAATCCCGTAGGCACATCTTCTCGAAGACTGTAAGTCCCCTTTTTCTAAATCCAATTTCAATCCCTCTCTCGAGAAAGTTGATCCCTCGAGACGGTAAGTCTATCTTATCCAGTATGTTTTTCAAAGAAAGTTTCTTCGGAACAGTAAGTCCCTTCAAACCAATCGACCGGGACGAGAGCCCAAGTCCCCTAGATGGTAGAACCGTCCACCTTTGGTGGTTGCTAGCCTGCCAATGTAGAAATGTCCGTTTCGGCACTCCTTTTGAGAAATTTAATTCCTCAGGCGCTAAGTCCCTTTAGCAGCTTCCCGAGATCGGGCAGTCTCGGGAATGATCGCGAACCGTCTGAGTAGCGGAAGTACTCGCAAATATCGCAACCATCAGAATAGCAGAAATACTCGCAAATAGGTCTGTCGCGCCCAGATTTTTTACACTCGAGGAATACTCACACAAGCGGAAAAAATGTTGTACTCTCTCGTTAGAACTCACCCTCCTAAAAGAATGAGTGCAACTAGGTTTGAATTGAAAAACTGGTTTGAATAAAGGGCTTTTGAAAAAGATTCGGAGTCGCCACCTAACTTAATTAAGGTGAGTTAGGTCACCTAAAAATTAAGAATAATCCGAAGACTACGCTTAGAGTTTTTGGAAAACAATTTTGAAAATATCTCCTCAAGAGAGGATTTTTTTAGGAAAACAAGTTGTTTGGCAACCTTTGGAAAACATTTAGCCCTTTTTGAAAAACAACTCTTTTTGGTCTTTCGAAATCAGTGATTCTAAGTTCGGAGGTTGGTTACGTGTAGGGAAGACGCACTAAGCTATCACCCTACCCCACCCTTTCGGTACCTACATGTCAATCTACCCCAGATTCACCTATGAGAGTCTTTAACTAACATGTGTTCAACCCTATTCACTTTAGAAAAACAATGTTTAAAAAGAAACAAACATGATGCATGATATGCAAGTGCAATAGAAGAGAATTGAAAAATAGATTTGGAAATAAATTTGAAAAGAATTTGATTTGAAAATAGATTTAAAGAGATAGAATTTGAAATTGGAAAGTTTGAAAATTGGAATTTTGAAAATAGATTGGAATTTGAGAATTGGAAAGATTTTGGAAACAGCACCTATGAGGGTGGAATTGAAAGTTTGAAAAGTATTGTGACCGCACCTATGAAGGTTGCCTACGTATCCCTTTGGGGGAATCAGGTCAGTCGTAGTTCGGACCGGAGTCCGATTGAAAATAGATTGATTTAAAGAGAGAGAGATTGGATTCAAAGAAAGAAATTGAATTGAAAACTGGATTTGATTCGAGATTAGAAAAGGAGATTGGAATTTGAAATTTTGGAAAAGAATGGACTTGTTTTGAAAAAGAGAAGGTTTAGAAAACTTAGACTTAGAAAAGAGAAGAGACCTAGGAAAGATTTGACTTGGCTTGGAAGATTTGGAAAGATTGGATTTTAGGAGATGTTCGAATTAGGAAAGGTCCGATTTAGGAAAGTTTCGAATTAGGAAAGTTTTGTTTCAAGAAAGGTTTTGAAATAGGAAAATGTTGAATTCAGAAACATTTTAAATTAAGAAAGTTTAGTTTAAGAAAGGTTCAACTTAGGAAAGTTTTGAAAATCGGAATGTTTTGAAAAAGGGAAGTTTTGAATTTGGAAAGCTTTGAAAACAAGGAAGTTTTGAAAATAAGAAAGTTTTGTTTTAGGAAAGGTTTGAAAAAGGAAAGTTTTCAGTTTAGGAAATGTTTGAATTAAGAAAGTTTCAACTTAAGAAAGTCTTAAATTAAGAAAGTTTTGAGTTTAGAAAAGTTTTAGATTTGAGAAGATTTTGAAGTTTTGGAAAGTTTAGAATTTAGAAAGTTTTTAGGAATTTAGAAAGATTTAACTTGAGAAAGTTTCAAATTTAGAAAGTTTTGAATTTGGAAAGATTTGAAATTTAGAAAGTTTAAGATTTAGAAAGTTTTAGAGTTTGAATTTTAGAAAGTCTTGAAATTAGGAAAGGTTTGAGTTTAGGAAAAATTTGAAAACTTAGGTTTGAAAAGCTAAGATTCGAAAAGAAGGTAGAATTAGGAAAGGGTTGAATTAGGAAAGATTTTTATGTTCAAGTTTTTGGAAACTTAAGGTTTAGGAAAGTGGAAGTTTAGGAAGGAATTGAATTAGGAAAAAGTTGGATTAGGAAAGGATTGGATTTTGTTTTGAAAAGAGAAGATTTGATTTTGTTTCCAAAAACGGAGGACGGGATCTAATTTCCTAAACGGAGAGATTGGATTTGGTTTCTTAAAGGGAAGATTTGATTTGACAAGGATTTGGAAAGGGAGATTCTAGAAACCCTAGTTTTGAAAAATTATAGTTTTGACGTAGAAAAGAAGTTTTGGAAACATGTATAGTTTGGATGTGAAAACTAGAGGTTTTGGAAACCTAGGTTTGGGGCAAAGTTTGAAAACCATATTTTTGGGAAGAAAATTTAGGGTTTCCTAATTGTGGGTTCTAGGGCTTGACTTGGGCTCTCAAGAAAGAGGATTTGGAAAGTGCGTTTTTGGAAACGAAGGTTTTCTAGAAGGGGAATCCTAGGGAGGAGTTTTTGGAAAGTGTGTTTTTGGAAACATAGATTTTGGGAGGAAAATCCTAGGGGGGAATTTCTATAAGGGAGTTTTTAGAAAGATTTCTAGAGAGCGTTTTTAGAAAGTGAATTTTGAGGAGAGAATTTTGGAAAAGAGTTGAAAAAGGGAGTTTTGAAAAATAGATTTTGGAAGGGAGTTTTTGAAAACAATTTTGGAGAGGAGAGTTTTAGGAAAGTATGTTGAAAAAGAGATTTTTAGGAAGAGATTTTTGAAGAGAGAGTTTTTGGAAAGTAGAAAACATCTCACTTTCCTAAAGCAATTCTAGCCATAAGAGGACTAGAACTACTTTAAGAAAGTGGTTTTGAAAACAAGGTTTGAAAATATAGACCAAAAGGGTCACTTTTAATGTAACACTCTCCTAAAGTAACCCTAGCCATGGAAAGGCTAGAATCACCCTAGAATTGTGGTTTTGAAAACAAGTTTTTGAAAAAGAGATTTTGATGCAATTTTGAAAACGATTTTGAAAACAACTTTGAAAATGAATTTTGGAAGATGCAAGATTATGATATGCACAATGCAATTTGGGGTCGTGAACATACAAGGTTAAGGCTTCACCACATAATCAAGGAGGCCGGACCCATGTGGTCTTTGGTTAGACTAGAAGAAAGCCCCCGACACGGTGACTCTCCAATAGCCCAATCCTACACATGGATCGGGAATCCCCTTGTTTCAAGCATGCAAAGAAAGGGGGGGAAAGAGATGGGGGATTAAAATAGAAAAAATCCAAGTGGGTTGGAGAGAGAAGAGAGAGGGGGGAAGTACAGAAAATTAAAGAGAAAGCCTACCGTATGTCTTCTTTATTTTGCGCGCCGCGTTGTCTTCGGTCTTCGGTCTTTGTCTTGATCTTCACCTTCAGCCTTCAAGAGTTGTCTTCAAGCTTTGGATGACAGCTCTTCAAGTCTTCAAAGGATGGTTGAAGGCTAGTGTATGAGTGTATAGGAGTGTGTATGAGTGTATAGGAGACTAGGGTTTGTATAGGGGCTAGGGTTTATGTATAGTGGCTAGGGTTTGGAAAACCTAGGGAGGCTAGGGTTTAGGAGGTGCTCGAGCTCTGTATATCGAAATATAGGATTCTTAGGTTAAGTTTGCAGACCTCTTTCACGTTGAATGAGGCTCTATATTTATAGAAGTTGGACAAACCTGGCGCCTGTTGCAATGGCGCTAGGGCAAAATTTCTCTTAGCGCCACTAGGAGTGGCGCCAGGCCAATTCTTGGCTTGGCGCCACTAGCCAATTAGGAAACTTTATCAGTCGGCAAGCAACGTATCTTTGACTAGATTTGGGCGTCTGTACTAGTGACTACCATGTAATTTTTAGCTGGCTTCACTAGGAGTGACTCCGGAAAGTCCGGGAATGATTTGAAGGAGTCGGGAATGACTCGGAAGGCCGGAAAGGAGCAGGAACACTCAAAATAGTGTCTTGGAGGTATTTGACTTAAAAAATGAAGATAAGGTGGGTCGAAAAGGTTGACCGGGCCTTTAGGGGCAAAACGGTCACTCGAACCGGGAAACTGCCGGGACAGACTCGGATTGTTCGGGAAGAAGACTTGGGATCTGGAAACATTATTCAGAATGTTTATGGAGGTTGCCGGCTTGATTCCCAGAGCTGGCGTGGTCAGAAAAGGAGACCGGCCCATCAGGGGCAAAACGGTCATTTTGTACCGGGTTTGCCGGAACTAACTCGGAATGGTCCGGAAAGGTAAAGGAAGGTTGAGAACACTATAAAAAGTATTCTCGGAACATTACCGGTTTGATACCTAGAGCCGGTGTGGTCGAAGAAGGAGACCGGCCCTCTAGGGGCAAAACGGTCATTTTGTACCGGGTTGGCCGGAACTGACTCGAAATGATTCGGAAAGGTAAAGGAAGGTTGAGAACACTATAAAAAGTATTCTCGGGACATTACCAGTTTGATACCTAGAGTCGGTGTGGTCGAAGAAGGAGACTGGGAGACCGGCCCTCTAGGGGCAAAACGGTCATTTTGTACCGAGTTGGCCGGAACTGACTCGGAAAGATCCGGAAAGGTAAAGGAAGATTGAGAATACTATAAAAAGTAGTCTTAGGAGGTTACCGGTTTGATACCCAGAGCCGGTGTGGTTCCCGAGGCATTCGGATGCTTAGGGGCAAAATGGTCATCTTGACCGGAGAGTCTCGAAAAAGGTCCTAAGGCTAATCTGGTCATTTTTCACCGAAGTGAGCTAACAGACACGGGTGTTGACCTGGGTTTTGAGTGTTTCCGCCACTCTAACGGCGATCGTCGTGACACAGGGATTTGTTGCCAATTCCCTATATCGACCTTATTCGTGAGTATTTCCGCTACTCTAACGGTTTTGTGAGTATTTCCGTTACTCTAACGGTTGAGTATTTCCGCTACTTGGACGGGTTTGATGATTTAGGAGTATTTCCGCTACTCTAACGGCTTTGTGAGTATTTTCGCTACTCTAACGGTTGGGTGAGTAGTTTCGCTACTCGGACCGTCTCAAGGAATAAACTGTCTCGAGAGAGGGATTGGAAAGGGGTCTTACCGTCTCCGAAGAGACGTGCTTGAATTATGAGTGTTTTCGCCACTCTAACGCTTTTGTGAGTATTTTTGCTACTCTAACGGTTTTGTGAGTAGTTTTGCTACTCGGACCGTCTCGAGAGAGGGATTGGAATTGGAATAAGAAAGGACAATGCCCCTAAGGGCATTTTGGTCATTTTGCCTCTTATTTGGGCCTGACAGGCCCGCAAAGCGATGAAAAGAGGGAATTTGGACCTAGAGAATTGGTTTCGATAGGAATATGCCCACAATGACTTGAAAACAAGTCTGGACGGAGTGTAGACTACCGAGCGGTCAAAAATGGGGTGCTTACAAGGTCGATATAGGGAATTACCAACAAACCCCTGCATCACGGGATCGCTGTCAGAGTCGCGAAAACACTCAAAACCCAGGTCAACACCAGTGCTTGCTAGCCCACTTTGGTGAAAAATGACCAAACTGCCCCTAGGGCCATTTTTCGGCACGTTTCTTGAGACAGTACCTAAGTCCTTAGAATGATAAGTCCACCCTTCTAAGATCTTCTTAGAGATGATCTGGCATGATTAGGTGCTTTCTAGCCAGTTTCGGGCCAATCCCGAGACTTTTCGGACAAGATGACCATTTTGTCCCTAGGCATTAAAGCGCCCCAGAGACCACACCAGCTATAGGTATCAAACCAATAATCTCCTGAGAATGATTTTTATAGTATTTTCGACCTTCCTTTATCTTTCCGGATCATTTCGAGTCAATTTGGGCAAACCCGGTGCAAAATAACCGATTTGCCCCTAGTAGGTCGGTCGCCTTTTCTGACCACACCAGCTCTGGGTATCAAACTGGTAGCCTTTGGGAACATTCTAAATAATATTTCTAAATCACGAGTCTTCTTCCAGGACATTCTGAGTCCATCCCAGCAACTCTTCGGCCTGGTTGACCGTTTTGCCCCTAATGGCCCGGTTAACCCTTCCGACACATCCTGTCCTCACTTTTCAAGTCAAATACCTCTAGGATTTTATTCTGAGGGTTCCTGTCCCTTTCTAGCCTTTCGGGCCATTCCTGGTCCCTTAAATCCTTCCTGGACCTTCCAAAGTCACTCTTAGAGAGGCCAGACTAAAAATTATATGGTAGTCACTAGTACAGGCACCCAAATCTTCTGAAGATACGTTGCTTGCCGACCTTAAAACTTTCCTAAGTGGCTAGCGCCACTAGTAGTGGCGCCAAGCCAATATTTGGCCTGGCGCTACCAGAAGGTTTCTTGGCCTAGAGCCATTGCAACAGGCACCAGGTTGTTCTTCTGTCTATAAATATAGAGCCTCCTCCATCATGAAAGAGGTTCGCAAACTCAGTCTAAAAACCTTACTTTTCGATACATAGAGCTCGTAGCCTCCCAAAACCCTAGTCTCCTTTAGGTTCTTCAAACCTTAGCCACCATACACAAATCGTAGCCTCCTATATACTCATATACAGTCTCATACACTCATACAGTAGCATCCAAAGCCTCCATTGAAGACTTGAAGTGCTGCAACTTCAAAGCTCCTGAAAGCCGAAGGCAAGCTCTCGAAGATCAAGATGAAGATTGAAGTGAAGACCAAAGCAAAGCAAGAAAAGCAAAGCGTGCAAAGCAAAGCAAAATAAACAAGACATAAGGTAGGCTTTCTCTTTAAGTTTATGCATCTTCCCCCCTCTCTTCTCTCTCCTAACCCACTTGGGTTTTCTTCTATTTTAACCCCCTATCTTCTTCCCCACTTTCTTGCATGCTTGAAACAAGGGACTTCTCGGTCCATGTGTAAGATTAGGCTATTGGAAGGTCACCATGTCGGGGGCTTTCCTTTAGTCTAACTGGAGATCACGTGGGTTCGGCCCCCTTGATTATGTGGTGAAGCCTTTAACCTTGTATGTTCACGACCCCAACTTGCATTGTGCATATCATGATCTTGCATTCTTCCAAAATTTGTTTTCAAACTTGTTTTCAAAACTTGCATCAAAAACTTCTTTTTCAAAACTTGTTTTCAAAATCACAATCCTAAGGTGATTCTAGCCTTTCCATGGCTAGGGTTGCTTTACGAAAGTGTTACATTTAAAGTGACCCCCATATTTCCAAAACATTGTTATTTTCAAAACCACTATCTTAAACTAGTTCTAACCTTCTTATGGTTAGAATCGCTTTAGGAAAGTGAGATATTTTATATACTTTCTAAAAAATCTTTGTTCAAAAACATCCTTAAAAAAATCTCTTTTCCTACATGCTTTCCATAAACTCTCTTTAAATTCCTTTCCAAAATTGTTTTCAAAAACTCTCTCCAAAAATCTATTTTTCAAAACTTCTTTTTAAACTCCTCTTCAAAACACTCTCTTCAAAATTCCTTTTCTAAAAACACTCCCTAGGTTTCCTTCTTAGAAAACTCTCTCCCTAAATCTCTTTCCTAAAAACTCTTTCCAACAATCTCCTTCCAAAAATCCCCTTCCAAAAACTCTTTCTTTTCAAATTCACTTTCTAAAAACTCCTCTCTAGGATTTCTTTCCAAAAGTCTCCCTTTCTAAACACTCACTTTCCAAAAATCTCTTTTCGTAGAACCCAAGTCAAACCCTGGAACCCATAATTAGGAAACCCTAATTTCCTTTTTCAAAAACATATTTTTCAATCTTGCCTTAAAACCTAGGTTTCCAAAATTTATTTTCTATGTCAAAACTATAGTCTTTCAAATCTAAGGTTTCTAAAACTTCCCCTTCCAAATCCATACCACATCCATACCAAATAGAATCTTCCACTTAGGAAACTAGATCCTATCCTCCATTTTTGGAAACAAAATCAAAATACCTTTTTTAGAAACAAAATCTAATCCCTTGTTTTATGAAGTAGGAATCTCAATCCTTACAACTCCAAAACTTTCCTAATTCACTCTTTCCTAATCTCATACCTTCCTAAACCTTAAGTTTCCAAAACTTAAACTTTTGAATCTTTCCTAAACTTCAAATCTTTCCAAATCTAAAACTTTTTAAATTCAAAACTTTCTTACTTTTAAAACTTTCCTATTCCGAAACATTCCAAAATTCAAAACTTTCCTTAAGTCAAAACCTTATTAAGTCGAAACTTTCCTAAACCAAAACTTTCCTTAAAACGAAACTTTCCTAAACCAAAACTTTCCTAAAACAAAACTTTCCTAATTCGAACCTTTCCTAAATCCAATCTTTCCTAATCTTCCAAGTCCAACATTTGAGGCAAATCTTTTCTCAAAACTTTTTCAAGTCGAGTCAAATCTTTCTTAATCTCAAGTGCAAATCCTATATTCCTAAGTCTAGGTTTCCTAAATCTCTATCTTTCCAAATCAAAGTCCCATCTCTTCAATTTCAAATTCCAATTTCCAATCTTTTATTCTAAATTCAATCCAAATTCCAATTCAATTTCTTCTTCCATATCAAGTCTTCGATTTTCTATTAGACTCTTATCCGAACTACGACTGGCCTGATTCCTCAAAAAGGATACGTAGGCAACTCTCCTGGGTGCGGTCACAACCTTTTTCAAACTTATATTTTCACAACTTCTTTCAAATCTCCAATTCTACAATCTTCTTCAAGTTTCTAATTCCATGATCTAGTTCAAACTTCCAATTCCAAATCTCTATTTCCAATTTCTAAAACTTTTCAATTTCAAATCTATCTTTTCAAATTTCTTTTTTTTTTTATAAATCAAATCAATTTATTTCCAAATCTATTTTCCAACTTTCTTTTCTTTTCTTGCATATCATGCATCATGTCTTTTAAAACATTCTTTTTCTAAAGTGGATAGGATTGAGCATTTGTTAGTTGAAGACTCTCATAGGTGAATCTAGGGTAAATAGACATGTAAGTACCGCAAGGGCGGGGTAGGTGATGCCTTAGTGCGTCTTCGCTACACATAACCAACCTCCGAACCTAAGATCACTATTTTCAAAGACTAAAATGGAGTTATATTTCAAAAAAGGGCTTAATATTTTCTAAAGGTTGCTAAATCACTTGTTTTCCTAAAAACCCTTTCCTGAAGAAGTATTTTCAAAATCGTTTTAAAAAACCCTAGTGTAAGCACCCCATTTATGACCGCGCGGCAGTCTATAGTCTGTCCAGACTTGAATTCAAGTCAATATGGACATATTCTAGAATTCTAGTCCTAATCCAGTCAATCCATCGCTTCGCGAGCCCACCAGGCCCAAATAGAGGCAAAATGACCAAAATGCCCTTGGGGGCATTGTTTGGTCCAATTCCAAACTAGACATGTCTTTCCGAAGATGGTAAGTCCCCTTTTCCAATCCAATAGGCACGTCTTTCCAAAGACCGTAAGTCCCCTTTCCAATTCAAACAAGCACATCTTTCCAAAGATAGTAAGTCCCCTTTCCAATTTAAACAGGCATGTCTTCCCGGAGACGGTAAGTCCCCTTTCCAAATCCAATTCCAATCCCTCTCTCGAGAAAGTTGATTCCTCGAGATGGTAAGTCTATCCTTTTTGGCACCTTTTTTGAAGAAAGTTTCTTCAGAACAGTAAGTCCCTTCAAACCAGTCGACCGGGACAAGACCCCAAGTCCCCGAGACGGTAAAACGGTCCGCTTTTGGCCCCTGCTAGCTCCCCAATGTAGAAATATCCGTTTCGGCACGCCTTCCAAGAAAGTTGATTCTCAGGCACTAAGTCCCTTTAGCAGCTTCTCGAGATCAGGAAGTCTCGGGAATGATCACGAACCGTCAGAGTAGCGGAAGTACTCGCAAACATCGCAACCGTCAGAGTAGTGGAAATACTCGCAAACAGGTCGATATAAGAAATTGCCAACAAACCCTTGTATCACAAGACCGTCGTCAGAATGACAGAAACACTCAAAACCAGGTCAACACTAGTGTTTGCTAGCCCACTTTGGTGAAAAACGACCAAACTGCCCTTAGGGCCATTTTTCGGCACGTTTCTTGAGAACACACCTAAGTCCTTAGAATGGTACGTTCACCATTTCAAGATTGTATTAAAAGAAATCTGGCATGATTAGGTGCCTTCTAGTCAATTTCGGGCCAATTCCGAGACTTTTCGATCAAGATGACCATTTGCCCCTAGGCATCCGAACGCCCCGGGAACCACACCGGCTCTGGGTATCAAACAGGTAATCTCCTGAGGATGCTTTTGTAGTATTCTCGACCTTCCTTTGTTTTTCTGGATCATTCCGAGTCAGTTCTAGCAAACCCGGTGCAAAATGACCGTTTTGCCCCTGGTGGGCCAGTCGCCCTTTCCGACCACACCGGCTCTGGGTATCAAACCGGTAGCCTTTGGGAACATTCTAAATAATGTTTCCAAATCATGAGTCTTCTTCTAGGACATTCTGAGTCCATCCCGGTAGCTTTCCTGCTCAATTGACCATTTTGCCCCTAACGGCTCGGTCAACCCTTCTGACAATTCTTGTCATCCTTTTTTAAGGCTAATACCTCCAGGACCCTATTCTAAGGGTTCTTGCCCTTTTTCAGCCTTCCGGGTCATTCCTGGTCCCTTAAATTCTTTCCGGACCTTCTGGAGTCACTCCTAGTAAAGTTAGGCTAAAAATTGCATGTTAATCACTAGTACAGGGGCCCAAATCTTCTCAAGATACGTTGCTTGCCGACCTTAAAACTTTCCTAAGTGGCTGGCGCCACTAGCAGTGGGGCCGAGCCAATATTTGGCCTGGAGCCCCACCTAGTGGCGCAAGAAGGAATTTTGGCTTGGCGCCACTACAACAGGCGCTAGGTCATTCCTCTCTCTATAAATACAGAGCCTCCTCTAGCGTAAAAGAGGTCCACAAACTCAGTCTAAAAACCCTATTCTTCGATATATAGAGCTCCTAACCTCATGCTCATATAGACACCTCGCATAGTCGAACCTTTGCCGGATTTAAGACACGCACACCGTTTTCAAAACCATGGAGGAAAGGACGACTGCTTTACTTTTATTTATACCTGTTTATTCCTGTTGTTATAATGATTGTATTCTTACTGTTATAATGCCTATCTAACTGCTCATGCATGCATATGTACTTCAGCTGTATTCTCTCTCCTTATACTCTATGCTTCCATTTTCGTGCATTTCATATCCCATATCAAGACAAGAGTTCCAAAGTAACTCAAGTCAATGTATTCTCATACATATGATCAACCCAAAGAGAGTGATACCTAGTTCACTCTCCAGTGCATTAAACCTACCCAAACCCTAAGGATTCCCACGTTAACCCTTAGAAGTCATTGCATGCATTTTAAGTCATCTCATAAGAAGGGCCCCAATCCCTCTATGTTCACGGAGATAGGGTTGCCAAGAAGACAAGGGGCAATCAGTCAATAAAGTTTCTCAGCGACTTCATGGACACCAAATCTAGAGAAGGCAAATCCGAAGACTCAAGAGTAGTTTAAGACTTTTTTTTTATGTAAAACTAGATAGGTGTAACCCCCAAGGGAAAATGTTCCCCCTCCCCCTATTGAAATGTATTCCAATTCTTTTGTATATTAAACCCGAAGTTAAATGTATTTCTTTATTTTTGGCGAATGAGTGAGTGAATAAATGCATGAACGAAGGAAAGGTTCCCAGTTAACGGTAAGACATCTGCATACAGGGGCAAATCCCCTATCTCCAAAAGTGAGCCAATACACCATGTGTAGTTTCCCTCCTAAAGAGGGGCACCCTAGACCATGCATTGCATAAAGACTTGTCAAGATAAAACACTGACTCTTTTCCTTTGTTGGTTTCAAGTACCTCTCCTCGTTTCCCCTGTCTTACAGGCCAAAAGCTAAGAAACGCCCATGAAATCACTTACTCTTGATACCTTAACTCTACTACTAGCGGAGGTGAGAGGAGTCAGACATAGGATTACCAAAATGGAAGGTATATTTTCTTCAGTCTTATCCCACGCAACCCATGAGCAAGCAAAGTCCTCATAAGCCTAAACCCATGATGGACGAAAAAGGATGAAGAAGGAAGACCAAAACTATGCCTCAACCACAGCTCACTAACAATCTCCATAGGTCGTGTGCCGCATTCCGACATCTCTCAAACCAACCTTTAACCACACCCCGAAATTCTATAATCTATTCTATGAGTACCAGTCCCATCTGCTGGGACTTGACATCGAAAATTGTCTCACTTTGAAACATAAAATCCGAAGCTCCTCCAATTCCTAAACCACTGACCTAGTAGTTGTTGTACCAGAACTTGATCCCCGCCCTTCTAGGTCATCTAGGACACCTAGGCGAATGAGACCAAAAGATCAAGTTTTCACTAAACTTGCCTGTACAAAAACCACAGTCTACTTCGGTCTCCTAGCCGCAGGATATCTAAAACCTATACCCCCTCGACCTCGACCTAATCCTTTGCCACCTCATTTTAACCTAAAGGCGTATTGCGAGTACCATTCGGGTGGCCAAGGATATGACATCGAAGAATGCTGGACCCTCAAACATAAGATTTAAGACCTGATAGACAACAAGATCATCGGCTTACGACCAGCGAATCCTTCCTCAAATGTCACTGCAAGCTCTCCATCGAATCCCACTGTCAATGTCATTACAAAGTATGGTAACAACAAGGTTTGTTTTACTGCATGCCAAGAGATGTATTACAAGGGTGGGGAGGAAATGGAATGCAAAGATATGGAGTAGTGTCATGCTGGGTTACGGTCTAACCCCGATAAAATGCCGGTCCCCGAAGACGAACTTGTATATGAATCTGTGAAGAAGATTGACCATGAGCTGTCCAAACTCAGTGATAAGAATCCCCCATTGTGGACACCTGAGGAACACTGAGCCATGGCTGGACACCAAAGCGGAAAACCCCGGGCTTGATCTATCAAGCTGGAAGAAGACGAGCTACCCAACTGGTTTGTTAGAGAAACTCTGGAGCAAACAAATGAAGGCAAGATGGTCAATAAAGCTACCAACTACACCACCACTGCCAACATGTCTGGAGCTCTAGAAGAAGCCTTTGCCTATCTTGCCCTAGCCAAGGACCCGAATCACGAGTGGAGTATCGAAGACGTGGGCGTTGTCCCAAGGCCGTATTGAAATGGGTTTCCATCAAAAGCGTATAAGAGAGGGGTGTTTTCACCCACGCTCTTTCTATCCCTTTTATATTTTTGTCCTTAAATTAATATATGCATTTTTGTTTCTTTAAAATAGAACTATATGATTTTCATTGATAAGATAAAATGATTAAGTTTTTTTATTCATTGTTGTTGCTTTCTTTTCTCTTGTGAATGATAACTACTTTCTACGTAAGGGGCACGGTTTATCTTATGAAATGATCCGGCTTGAAGGGATGATAGCATGAGTTAACCACTCGTCGAATGATCAGCTTTCCAAAGAGAGAGAGGACAAGGATGAGTGAGGAAACTACTTAAAGGCAACACTTACAAGACGCTGAAGCTAAGCAATGTGTGGTCAGTTTATCAAAATGAAGAGGAACCATCTTTCACTTCCCCACATATAAATAATAAATAAATAAATAAATAAATGCTTATATTCCCTTTGCTTAACCCCTAGTGCCTCGCAGAAAGCGAAAATTTTTTTTGCCAACCCTGATCCACAACTGTCCTCCCCACACTAGAGCAGACAATAATCGAGAAACTCTAAGAATAGTATCCACCTCTATCGTGCTAGGACAGTATTGAAAGCTCTATAGATCAAGTAATCTAGTTCAAAGTGAAGAGAGGCCCTTATTTTATTTACAATACAGTTAGAAGCAACCCCTTGCCAAACCCGTTGAGCCATTTATCCTTTTCGAGAAAACCCAAACCTAGGGATCACCGCCCACATTGGGTTAGATTGAACTACTAAGGAAAAAGTCTAAGAAAAAAAAAGGGATAAAAGAAAAAAAGAGATAAAAGAAAAGAGATAAAAGAAAAAAAGCGAAGGAAAAGAGTTGCTAAGGGGCAAGAGGCCAAAAAAAAAAAAAAAAAAAGGGAGCATGAAGAAAACCATGATTGAGTCATCTTCAAAAGCATAATAAGAAGATCGAAAGAGAAGGGAGTCATGTTTATCTCAAAAAGCATATAGAAATGGTGAAAGAAAGAGTCATTTTCACCCTGAGAAGTGTATAGTAAAAGCAAGAAGGAAATTTAAAGGTGATCCTAAGTTATAAAGAAACCTAGTAGAAACAATAGGTTCGAGCCTTTACCTTTTCTTGCAAAACCCCAAAACCATGGCCTACATTACAACCCTACTAAAGTCCACTCTAATTGAAAATGGATTGCTTGATCTAAATGAGCTGGATATGCTGCCAAAGCCAAGAACGGATGCTAACCCTACTGGAAGAGAAAAATAGTCAAGGATGGTATGGATCTAAAACCCTGTTGAAAATCACATTGAATTTGAGCCTAAATATCCCATTGTTTCAAAAACTCCATTACCTAGCCTATGTTACGGTCCTGAAACAAAGTCTTCTCAGATTGAAAGGATTGACCACTTATCACTCTACTAAAGGTCAGGTAAGTTGTTGCTAAAACCTCGAGAGTTGAGAGTTCCAGCCCAATAATCATATACACTAATCCCGAAGCAGAGAGTCGGAGGCAATCAAAAGGTTGAGAAAGGTGCGAAGTGCTATCATCCAGAAAAGGTCGAGCTAGAGGAGAGGCTAGACCCCCCTGAAAAGAAAGGAGTTACCATTCCAAAGACACCGAGTTTGACGGCACCCCTTGTCATTCTGTTAGTTAATGTATTTCTAATATGTGCATACATTTTCAAAAAAAAAAAAAAGGCATGAGCTTTGCATACATAGGATATAACTCCCTGTAGAAACATAAGTCACCAACACAATTTAATGTCAATCCCTGTAATAGATACACAACATCATCATTTCTACACATGCATCGGATCATATACTTAGCTGAAAAAAAATCAATCATAAATATCTCTGTCTATCCATGCATTTAAATACCATAAATATCCATCTTTGTACAAAACTTACAAAATAAAACTATCTAACATAAATACATCTCAGGAATAAGGGCAAAGGAAGAACTGGGTTTACAGCAAGGGGCATCCATCAAAGGTCAAAATCAATGTTATCTGGATCGAAATCCCCGAAACCCAGCATTGGAGGAGGTGGATAGCTACTCGAAGCACCAGCATCCTACAAAGAAGATAGAATCGAAATCAGCCACATGAAAGAAGAACTAAACAACAGCAGAGCAAAAAGAAGGAGAGAAAAGACGACATACCCCGCCACCTCCCATCTGAGCTATCCAAGCCGTCAAGGAAGCCACTTCTGCCTGATACTGATCTCGCTCCGTCTGGTATCTATCCCTCTAATCCCTCATAGCAGCAAACTCAACTTGGGGCACGTATCCCTCGGCACAATGCCACAAGTCAACCACCTCCTCGCCCACAGTGTATCCGTCGACTATTACCTCAAATCGGGTGAAAGCACAGATACAATGAGCCCTGAAGTGTGCAGCGTAGTCTGTATCCAGAGGAAGCAAGAGCTCGGCACCCAGCTGCCGCTCCTGATAGGGAATAGGCACTCCCGCCACCAAGGCTCCAAACATATACTCTGGCAGAGCTCCTGCTAATCGGAACTCCTCATGAAATTGCTGCCAGTGTCACTCTCCTAGATAGGACTCCCAAGTATCGTCACTGAGAAAAGCAGCCCTCGACAGGGACAATGGAACTAAGTACCGCACTGTATTATAATGAACTGACCTGATAAAAGGCTGCTAAGTCACATCTTTTGCCTCAATCAACTCTAGTTTTGCCCGTAGCATTACAAAGTCAGTAATCTCCAATCGCTAGGTCACCTAGTCATGAGCCCACCTCAAAGCACGAGGATAAAGGTCGTCCTCGACAACTATGGGGCGATGAACAAGTAGATACTTATAGCTCCACCAGACAAGAAAGGGCCAGAAACTAGTCATGCTGCCCTAACGGGAAGAAGTTTGGACCCGCTTCGACTGAAGGAAGCCGCAAAAGGAGAAGGACCCCCAAATCCAGCTCAGACAAAGTCCCACGATCAGCTACTATGCTCACCAAACGAAAAGGCACAAGTGACTTGTTGTTGTTGCAGAAGCAGCTAAAGATGATGTACAAAACAAGTCGTTGTCTCATAATGTCCCGCTTGGCAGGCGATGGCTCAGCAGCAAAGGTACGGTCATCCTGACTGAGCCAAGAGACTGGGAAGACAGAACGCTCACGAAGGGGCAAGTCCAGCAGAAAGCATGAGTCGTCCCTACTGACTGGCTGTAAGGTGATCCGTTGACCGACAAAGGAAAGCCTCGTGATGAATGCCCAATCCAAGGGGGTGGGTCCCAACTCAAAGCTAACAAAATGAAAGGTTTCCCGTTTCTCCAAACCACCGCTCAATCAGTGCCAGCACCAGATGTCGGTTTAGGCGGTTAACCTGTAATCCCATGAAGGCTCCGAATCCGATCTCAGCCAAGAAGGCACGATATGATGGAGCAGCCTACTGCATGGTCATGAAGACCTAATGAACAGCCCCTCTAAAAGCTATGTGTACCCGCAGAGGGGGCAAATGCTGTCTAGAATATACACTGGGGTGATAAGCAAGATCCTCAAGCGGTTGGATGTCCGGTACCTCCAGGTCACCAAAATCAGCATCTGTCTACCTATGTCTAGAGGAGGCTATACCATAACCAGTGACCTAGTTGCCCAAACCAGATACCTCCTTCTCTACACCGATCTCCTCTGCAAAGGCCTGCTCAACCAGAGGAAAGAGGTCGACAAGTGGCCTACTACCTCGACCACTCTGATTAGACAACGCCTGCCCCGTAGATTGTCAGCTACCTCTGGATCGACTGAAACCACCAGTGGAATCTGTCCGAGCTGCCTTCTCAAAGCGGCGTCTCCTCTTAGAACCATCGTTGCCCGCATCTGCCATCCTGAAAAGGTAAGCCAATGTAAAAGGTGTTAATATACAGTACATGCAGTTAAAAATAATAATAATATAAAATAAATAAATGAATAAATAAAATAAAAATATTTCAAGTGATAAGTCAAAATGAATTTCCTAAACATTTTGATTTTTAATCTCCCATTCCAAGGTCAAAATGAATTTCCTATACTTTTTTATTTCAAATTTTCCGTTCCGAGTCAAAACGAATTTTCTACACGTTTTGTCCGAAAATTTCAAGTGATTTTTAAGTTAAAATTTCAAGATCTTCCAAATAAAATCCATCCCAAGCTTTTTCTATTCCAATATAAGTTTTCTAAAACTTCTTCCTCCAAAAGGTTTTCTTCAAATTCAATCTTTCAAAAATTTTTAGCAAAATCCGAAGTTCTTCGAATGTCAAAATCCATTTTCAATTCTTCGAAAACATGGTTGTTTTCAAATCTCGATTTACAAAAAGTCTTCCTAAATTTTTCCAATAGTTTTAAGGGCCCCCGACTTTCTCGGGCCTTCTCCGCCAAAAAGGCCCTGCCTTCAATGGTTTTGTATTTTACTCCAAAATTTTTCCAACCCTTTTTTTGAATTTCTAAAAAACTTTGGCAGAGTTTTGCTTAAAAGTGATCCCATAACATCAACACAAAACACAAACCGTGCACTTCACAACGTTACAATCACATAACATCAGCACCCGCGCACACTTTTTTATTTTTTGAAATTTTCAAAACACATGTTTCATTTTTCCAATAAATCAATGCTTTTCAAAAATGTCCTAAAATTTCTCAAAATCATTTCAAATATTTTCTAAAAAAAAATTTCCCTAATTTTTTCAAATTTTAAACTCTAAAAATTTCATCAATTTCTTAAGTTTTCTTAATTTTCTAAGTATTTTTTTATTTTTTAAAAATCAAAAATTCACCAAGTTTTCAAAAAATCACGAAACTTTACATGATTGTTAAACACATTTTTCTAAGGCACACAGTATAAAAATCTAGCCGAAAAACTCAACACCCAAGCCTGTAGGAACAAACTCTCAATTCCTGCAAAAACCCCATTCACATAATCATGCAAAATCGCTCAAATTCAATTCAACAAGCACCAAATGCAAAAATAACATCACCGTAATGATCAAAACATATCAAAACATCAATTTCCATAGTTCACATGACTTAAACGAAGTTCTACACATTAAAATCAACATAGGATAGAAAACTCACCTTTCGAAGTTCTCTACCGAAAACTTCTCTTTCGGCGACTTTCCCGACGACGTGGTCTCCTTCCAGCAATCACTCGTGGTCCATAAGGAGTGCCTCTTCAAGGTTCAAGTCGATTTCCTCACAAAGACTCTCGATTCTCCAAAAACTCTTCAAATCCTGCAACAGTGTTGAACTAGCTGTTTGCTGGTTTTAATCCTAAGCTTGGCGCCACTAGTAGTGGCGCTAAGCCAACTTTGCCAAAAGCGCCATTCCTAGTGGCACCAATTTCAAATTCCGGGTAGCTTTGCCCTTTTTCCCACCAAGACTCGATTTCAAAGGCCTTTTGGGCCTAATATTCGTTTCTACAATCCCATCTTCCAAAATTTCCAAATTTCGTCCCTCTGACTGCCTCACGATCAACATGGGACTCTTACTCTATCGTTTTCTGTCTTCGACAAGCAAAGACAGAAAAAGAGGGGCAGCTGTAAGCACCCTATTTTTGCCTGCTCGATTGTCTACAATCCATCCAAACTTGAGTTTAAGTCAATATGGACATATTCTAGAATTCTAGTCCTAATCCAGTCAATTAATCGCTTCGCGGGCCCACTAGGCCCAAATAGAGGCAAAATTACCAAAATGCCTTTGTGGGCGTTCTTTGATACAATCCCGTAGGCACGTCTTCCTAAAGACAGTAAGTCTCCTTTTCCAAGTCCAATTTCAATCCCTCTCTCGAGAAAGTTGATTCCTCGAGACGGTAAGTCTATCCTATTTGGCACATTTTTTGAAAAAGTTTCTTCGGAACGGTAAGTCCCTTTAAACCTGTTGACCGGGATGAGACCCCAAGTCCCGTAGATGGAAGAACGGTCAACCTTTGGCGCTTGCTAGCCCGCCAATGTAGAAATGTCCGTTTCGGTATGCCTCTTGAAAAACTTGATTCCTCAGGTGCTACGTCCCTTTAGCAGCTTCCTAAGATCAAGCAGTCTCCGGAATGATCGCGAACCGTCAGAGTAGCGGAAGTACTCGCAAACATCGCAACTGTCAGAGTAGCGAAAATACTCGCAAACAGGCCGATATAGGGAATTGCCAATAAACCCCTATATCACGGGACTGCCGTCAAAGTGGCGAAAACACTCGAAACCTAGGTCAACACCGGTGCCTACTAGCCCACTTTGGTGAAAGATAACCAAACTGCCCCTAGGGCCATTTTTCGGCACATTTCTTGAAAAAGCACCTAAGTCCTTTGAACTGTAAGTCCACCCTTCGAAGATAATCTTAGAGACGATTCGGCATGATTAGGTGCCTTCTAGCCAGTTTCGGGCCAATCTTGAGACTTTCTGGTTAAGATGACCATTTTGCCCCTAGGCATCTCAACTCCCCGAGGACCACACCGGCTCTAGGTATCAAATCGGTAATCTCTCGAGAATGCTTTTTATAGTATTCTTGACCTTTCTTTATTTTTTCAGGTCATTCCGAGTCAATTTTGGCAAACCCAGTGCAAAATGACCGTTTTGCCCTTGGTGGGCCGATCACCTTTTCCGACCACACTGGCTCCGGATATCAAACCGGTGGCCTTTGGGAACATTCTAAATAATGTTTCTAAATCTCAAGTCTTCTTCCGAGACATTCTGAGTCTATCCCGGCAGCTCTTCGGCCTGATTGATTGTTTTGCCCCTAATGGCCTAGTTAACCCTTTCGACACATCCTATCCTCTTTTTTCATGTCAAATACCTTAGGGACTTTATTCTAAGGGTTCCTGTCCCTTTCTGGCCTTCCGGGCCATTCCCGGTCCCTTAAATCCTTCTCGGACCTTCCAGAGTCACTCCTAGTGAAGCCAGGCTAAAAATTGCATGGTAGTCACTAGTACAGGTGCCCAAATCTTCTGAAGATATGTTGTTTGCCGACCTTAAAAGTTTCCTAAGTGGCTGGCGCCAAGCCAATATTTGGCCTGGCGCCACCAGAAGGTTTTTTGGCCTAGTGCCACTGCAACAGGCGCCAGGTTGTTCTTCTGTCTATAAATACAGAGCCTCCTCCAGCGTGAAAGAGGTCTACAAGCTCAGTCTACAAACCCTACTTTTCGAAACACATAGCTCATAGCCTCCCAAAACCCTAGTCTCCTTTAGGTTCTTCAAACCCTAGCCACTATACACAAACCATAGTCTCTTATATACTCATACACACTCTCATACACTCATATACTAGCCTTCAAAGCCTCCATTGAAGACTTGAAGTGCTGTAACTTCAAAGCTCCTGAAAGTTGAAGACAAGCTCTCGAAGATCAAGACGAAGATTAAAGTGAAGACCAAAGCAAAGCAAGAAAAGCAAAGCGCGCAAAGCAAAGCAAAATAAACAAGACACAAGGTAGGCTTTCTCTTTAAGTTTATGCATCTTCCCCTGTCTCTTCTCTCTCCTAACCCACTTGGGTTTTTGTCTATTTTAATTCCCCATCTTCTTCTCCCCTTTCTTACATGCTTGAAACAAGAGACTTCCCGGTCCATGTGTAGGATTAGGCTATTGGAAGGTCACCGTGTCGGGGGCTTTCTTATAATCTAACTGGAGACCACGTGGGTTCGGCCCCCTTGATTATGTGGTGAAGCATTTAACCTTGTATGTTCATGACCCCAACTTGCATTCCTCCAAAATTCGTTTTCAAACTTGTTTTCAAAACATGCATAAAAAACTTCTTTTTCAAAACTTGTTTTCAAAATCACAATCCTAAGGTGATTCTAGCATTTCCATGACTAGGGTTGCTTTAGAAAAGTGTTACAATTTAAAGTGACCAATCGGGTCCATATTTTCAAAATATTGTTGTTTTCAAAACCACTATCTTAAAGTGGTTCTAACCTTCTTATGGTTAGAATCGCTTTAGGAAAGTAAGATATTTTATATACTTTCTAAAATATCTCTTCTAAAAAATCTCCTCTTAAAAATCTCTTTTCCTACATGCTTTCTAGAAACTCTCTTTAAATTCCTTTCCAAAATTATTTTCAAAAACTTCCTCTAAAAATCTATTTTTCAAAACTTCTTTTTAAACCCCTTTCCAAAACACTCTCTTCAAAATTCCTTTCTTAAAAACACTCTCTAGGTTTCCTTCTTAGAAAACTCTCTCCCTAAATCTCTTTCCCAAAAACTCTTTCCAGTAATCTCCTTCCAAAAATCCCCTTCCAAAATCTCTTTCAAATTCACTTTCTAAAAACTCCTCTCTAGGATTTCTTTCCAAAAGTCTCCCTTTCTAAACACTCACTTTCCAAAAATCTCTTTTCTTAGAACCCAAGTCAAACCCTGGAACCCATAATTAGGAAACCCTAATTTCCTTTCTCAAAAACATGTTTTCCAATCTTGCCTTAAAACTTAGGTTTCCAAAATCTATTTTCTATGTCAAAACTATAGTCTTCCAAATCTAAGGTTTCTAAAACTTTCCCTTCCAAATCCATACCACATCCGTACCAAATCCAATCTTCCACTTAGGAAACTAGATCCTATCCTCCGTTTTTGGAAATAAAATCAAAATACCTCTTTTAGAAATAAAATCTAATCCCTTGTTTTATGAAATAGGAATCTCAATCCCTCTAACTCCAAAACTTTCCTAGTTCACTCTTTCCTAATCTCATACCTTCCTAAACCTTAAGTTTCCAAAACTTAAACTTTTGAATCTTTCCTAAACTTCAAATCTTTCCAAATCTAAAACATTCTTACTTTTAAAACTTTCCTATTCTGAAACATTCCAAAATTCAAAACTTTCCTTAAACCAAAACTTTCCTAAAAACGAAGCTTTCCTAAACCAAAACTTTCCTAAAACGAAATTTTCCTAATTCAAACCTTTCCTAATTCGAGCCTTTCCTAAATCCAATCTTTCCTAATCTTCCAAGTCCAACGTTCGAGTCAAATCTTTTTCCAAACCTTTTCCAAGTCGAGTCAAATCTTTCTTAATCTCAAGTGCAAATCCTATATTCCTGAGTCTAGGTTTCCTAAATCTCTATCTTTCCAAATCAAAGTCCCATCTCTTCAATTTCAAATTCCAATTTCCAATCTTCTATTCTAAATTCAATCCAAATTCCAATTCAATTTCTTCTTCCATATCAAATCTTCAATTTTCTATCGGACTCTTCTCCAAACTACGATTGTCCTGATTCCTCAAAAAGGATACGTAGGCAACCCTCCTGGGTGCTGTCATAACCTTTTTCAAACTTCTATTTCCACAACTTCTTTCAAATCTCCAATTCTACAATCTTTTTCAAGTTTCTAATTCCATGATCTATTTCAAACTTCCAATTCTAAATTTCTATTTCCAAATCTCTATTTCCATTTTCTAAAACTTTCCAATTTCAAATCTATCTGTTCAAATTTCTTTTTTTAAATCAAATCAATTTATTTCCAAATCTATTTTCCAACTTTCTTTTCTTTCACTTGCATATCATGTATCATGTCTTTTAAAACATTCTGTTTCTAAAGTGGATAGGATTGAACATTTGTTAGTTGAAGACTCTCATAGGTGAATCTAGGGTAAATAGACATGTAGGTACCGCAAGGGCGGGGTAGGGTGATGGTTTAGTGTGTCTTCCCTACACGTAACCAACTTCCGAACCTAGGATCACTGTTTTCAAAGAACAAAATGGAGTTATTTTTCAAAAAAGGGCTTAATATTTTCTAAAGGTTACTAAATAACCTGTTTTTCTAAAAACCCTTTCTTGAGGAAGTATTTTCAAAATCATTTTCAAAAATCCTAGGTGTAGTCTTCGGATTGTGCTTAGTTTTTAGGTGATCTAACTCACCTTAATCAAGTTAGGTGGCAACTCCAAATGTTTTTCAAAAGCCATTTATTCAAACCAATTTTCAAATTCAATCCTAGTCACACTCATTCTTCTAGAAGGATGAGTTTTAACGAGAGAGTACAGTGTTTTTCCCGCTTGTGTGTGTATTCCTCGAGTGCAAAAAATATGGGCGCGACAGTGGGTTGGTTATGTATAGGGAAGATGCATTAAATTATCACCCTATCTCGCCCTTGCGGTACCTAGAAGCTTTCTACCCTAGGTTCACTTAATTAGAATCTCTAATTAACAATTTTCTAATACTATCCCCTTTAAAAGAGAATTTGTAATACTTGTAATTTCCTTTTGACTGCATTACATCCATAATGGGACTGGATAAACCCCAACCATAGGTCGAAAGTGAAGTATTTCCTAGCCCAACCCTATCCTTATGTTGAGACACGGATTCTTAAAAACTCAACCTCCCAAAAAGGGACTTTAAAACACATTATACCTGACGAAGTTGCACCAACGTCGCCCTAACTTTAAACTTAAGCTTCTCTCTCGTTTCTCAATGGTTTTTGGTGAATCAAGTGTCTAAAATTATCCACATTTCGAGTTCGATCCCCTTGTGTTCTCAGAATTCAATTCCGAGGAAATTTGATTTCCTAAAAGGCCCCCGAAAGCTGTTGCACCTGGGAAATTAGTACTTGATTTCATCGAAACTTCATATTTAATTTTCTCTCTCACCTAGTAACGGAATTGTACGAAATTTCAGCCTAAACCAATTAATTTTTTGAGAGCTTTCTGCATACGGTTTTGGAATGAGCATTCGATATGAATTGAAATCCCAAACTCAGCCGCTTCGAACTAGGGGCTCTCTTTCATCTTTTTGAATTTGCTCCTCATCCACCAATTTTGCATGGCCGGCTCTCTAATATGACATATGTAGATATATAGATTTATACACACTTGCGTGCATAGCCAAGTCATCACATTATATGTATATATATATATATTTATACATACAGCTAGTGCACATTTTTAAAACACACACACACCAAATCACAATGCATGGGTTATTTAACACACTTCACTAGCACTTTGCCCCCCCACTTGCTGGGCAAGGGTTGGCCATGAAACCAATTGGTAACTGTTGTAGAGAGAGAGAGAGAGAGAGAGAGAGAGAGAGAGAGTTATATAGAAAGAGGAGAAGGTTGAGAGAAAACCTAGGGGAATGTCTCCCCATGAAAACTCTAGTAGGGAATCTTTTTCTTCCCACATGATGGCATACAAGATTGGTGACGCGTGCCGACGCGTGGGAGCTCTGATGACCACCAAGTTTTGGTGGCATGGTCTTAGAGACTATTTGAGCCTATCCTAAATTGTCTAGAATTTTCTATTAAATAAATTATAAATAGAAAAAATCTAAAAGTTTACCAGTGGGCCTCTAAAGATATGAGGAACCCAAATATATGAGTGCGGGGTCACTGGACCCCCTGGTAAATCTAAGATTTCACCCTTAGGCCCCGATATCAAGCAATTTCGTTCCTAACGGGAAACACGAGGGGTTCCAAAGGATTCGTCCCACCGAACCTACCCTTACTAACAACTCTAATCTTGTCATTTGCCTAATTATTTGACACTTCAAAATAACGATCACCAATTTATAATATTTATTGGGAAATCTCAGATAATTATGACATGCAAGGTAGTATTTTCTTTCTTCACAAAAAGTACGTGAATCGAGGACCTATATTGACCCATACATACCACCAGGGTAGGAAACTATGCATTCTTTAAGATACATGCTGATTTTCTTTTTTAACAGATGATCTACAAGTTGCCTTATTTTACATGCCTTTCCACAAATTATCTTGCTAAATATATATTCCTTTATATAAATGATTTCAAAATATACATTACATATTTGCTTGCATCACTGAGGAGGAATAAGGGTGGAACAACCTAAAAGGAAAAGACCCCGGGTTTATATCATGTGTGTACCTGACTGGCTTGATATTCGGGGCTATCATCGGTCGGTATCACTGGCTTGATATTGGGCTAGATGATCATGGGTGGGCCCCACTAGACTTGATGACGGAGGATGAATCACGGGTGGCCCCCATTGGCTTGAATTGGCCCGGGTAGGACATATATGCATGGCTCTTAGAATTGATAAAAAGAATTACAAGGGACATATGTATGCCATGCTATTCTTTTACTGCATTGCGTTTAAACTTGTACTTTATAGAAATCATAGATTTTCTACTGGGCTTTGCAGCTCACTCCTATCTTATGGGACATTTTTAGGAGTTGAGACACCAAACGGATTTCCAAGGAAATGAACATGTAGGAACAAGTCCCCCTTGCTACCTTGTTGCTTTAAAGCTTTTGAGTTAATTAGGTGTTATTCTGCACTGTACTTTAATAAGACATTTCAATAGTCTTTCTAATTCGATGTAATGTTAAATGAACCATTTTGATTTGTGATGCGCATCATGTTTATTATGCCTTGTTAAACTTATAAGCCCTCATCCCCCAACCATCCTTCACTATCGTGACTTAGTGAGAGCGAAGTTGAGCTGTGATAAAAGTTGGTATCAGAGCACGGTTTTAGGTCATTAAGGAAGTGAACCCTTTACATGTAGAATGCATCCTTGACAGTATCTTTTAGTATTAATTGAGTAGTAATGCTAACTCTCATGTGCAGATGAACCTATCTATTTGGGTTGACCTGCTGATACGTCAACTTGAGGTAGAAAGAGATATAAGGGACAACCTTAGGACCATGACTAGCACCCATGCCAAGAACCTCTTGAAAGTTGAGATTTCAGGGGTAGCTTAACAATGGGGACACCTCTCTAGGAGCCATCAGGATGCCATTATCCGAAATAGGGTAACTTCTTTAATAGGGATAGTCTAGGAGATGTTTGAGGAGGTGAGATGCACTGCTGAGTATCAATAGTTGATAATAAGTATGAAGTTAGCCAGAGAGTTACCACTACCTGGGGCCCATGGCCGTACCGAGCCACCCCCACCACCACCACCAACTCAGGGGCAGTAGTTTACCCCACCTACAGCACCACCCCCTGCTTACCAACCACCATCCCTTGAGTACCATCCACTGACTCTAGAAATGTCTATGAACGACCCCACGCTGGTGACTAGCCCCGTTATACCTATGACCTCAACCACCCTGGTGATAGATGTTTCAGACATCGAGGAAGAGCCTGAGGAAGATATGGACATGTGATTGTATATGTCTTTCTTCTCGTACCTTTAGTAATATTTACATTCCTCCACATTGTGGATAGTTGTAAATGAGAGGAGTGAATCGGAGAGTGTTAGATTATTTTGTTGTATTTACCTAACACCGTATGTACTTGTCTTTTTTGTATGACTATTATTGGCTTAGTAAATCTTGTAGTGACTTCTTGATGTATGGTTTAGCAAAATAGAAATCTAACTTAACTTAATAACCATTCTAGATGGCGAGGACTAGGACTAGAGCTGGAACTAATGGGAGCAAGGAAAACCTATCCAACACTCAATTGAACCAGATTTTACAAAGCCTGCAAGCTATAACAAATCTGCTGCAACAACAGTGGCAAAATCATCAAGTGCCACCTGCCCCTTAATAGCCCCCACTGGCCCCTGAACCTCAAAGAGCAGCACCAAACCTAGTGCCTAATCCAAACCTTGAAGAGGGAAAAACGAAGCTACTTTGGGAATTCTAGAAACAAAATCCTCCAAAATTCATAGGAGAACCCGACCCTTTAGTAGTAGAGCGATGGCTCAAACAAACCCGAAAGGTGCTAGATATCGTAGGGACATCGACTAAGTATTAGGTGGAGTTCATGACTTACTGCCTTGAGGGAGAGGCAGATTTTTGGTGGGATTCTGTAAAACACATAAGGGATGTGAAAATTTTGACTTGGGAAGAATTTGTGGTCCTCTTCCATAATTATTACTTTCGAGAAATAGTTAAGGAATATAGAGGAATTTGTGCAGCTTCAACAGAATAGTCTGATAGTGAGCCAGTACGTGGCCATATTCTTGGAGCTATCAAGATTTGCCCTAGATTTTGTGTCCACAAAAGAAAGAAAGAGTCAAAGGTTTCTTAAGGGACTGAGACCTGCAATTTGATCTCCGGTGGTCGCTTTTATAGGATAGAAGTTTGCAAAGGTAATTGATCGGGCAATGTTGATAGAACAAGAATTGGAAGGACAACAACAGACATTAAACCCGAGAGTATCTAGCAGGAATGTGAGGAATTCCTCTAGCTTTAACAACCCTAGGCGCCCAAACTCGAGATACCAATCCTATCCTTCAAATTCTAGGGGAACATCGGATAATAGACCCGTTTGCTTTAATTGCTAACAGAAGAGGCATTTAAAACGGGACTACCCTCAGGTCATATGAAATGGGAACAGTAATGGCAACCGGTTTCCTCTATAATTACCGCCAGCACGAAATTTTCCAGCGGCATCCACATCGATGTCCCGATAAACCATGATAGGAAGGCCTGCGGCCACCTCATTCAATTCCAATCGAATGAAACCAGGAGCAGTAGATAGAGGGAAACAAGTCAATCATACTAGTCCACCTCAGATGTACACTCTTTCTACTGCCGGGGGAAGTAGTGAGAACCCCAATGTCGTGATCGAATGTACGATCCTGCTCTACAACTCGTGGGTTACAGTGTTATTTGATTCAGGAGCTACGCATTCATTCATTTCTAAGAAGTGTGTAGGTGATCTAGGGTTAACTATTGAATTGTTGTCTGCACCCCTTGGCATTTAGGCACCTGCTAGTGGAATAGTTATAGTAAGAGCAAGATGTCCATCCAGCATAATATAGATATGTACCTTTAAATTTATGGTTGATTTGGTCGAGATAGATTTGGAAGGATTTGATGTAATCTTAGGAATGGATTGGTTAGTAAAGAATAAGGTAGTCATGGATTGCAATCAGAAAACCCTAACCTTATGGCATCCTAGTGGATGTATGGTACATTTCCTCGATGAAATGGGCACCAACTTGGTAAAACCTCTTGCAACTCTTAAGGAGAGACAGAAGATAACAGAAGGGTGTTTTTGTTTCCTTAGCACCCTATTAGAAGAGAGCGAGAGCTTGGTCAATACCAAGCCACTACCTATGATAGACGAGTTCCCCGATGTATTTCCTAAGGATCTACCCGGAATATTCCTAGATCAAGAAATAAAATTCACAATTGAGTTAGATTCAGGAGTAGCACCTATATCCATTGCACCCTATAGAATGGCCCCCATCAGAACTTAAAGAATTAAAGTCATAGCTAGATGAATTATTAGAGAAAGGGTATATCCATCTTAGTACATCGCCCTGGGGAGTGTTAGTGTTATTTGTGAAAAAGAAAGATGGAACCCTCAGATTATGTACAAACTATCAACAGCTGAACAAAGTTACCTTTAAAAATAAATATCCACTCTCAAGAATTAATGATCTATTTGACCAACTTAGAGGGGCAACATACTTTTCTAAGATAGACTTGAGATCAGAATACCACCAATTGATGGTGAGGGAGTTTGATATACCCAAGACAGCCTTTAGAAGCTGCTATGGTCATTTTGAATTTGTGATAATGCTTTTTAGATTAACTAATGCACCTGCTGCCTTCATGGATATGATGAATAGAGTGTTTCGAGCTCAACTAGATAATTTTGTGATGATTTTCATAGATGATATCCTTATATACTCATTTGATGAGGAAACCCATAAGGAACACCATAAGAATCACCTTTTAGATCTTGAGGAAACATCAGCTTTATACCAAGAAAAGTAAATGTGATATTTGGATGAAGGAAGTGAAGTTTTTAGGGCAAGTGGTGTTAAGAGTAGGGATAATAGTAGATCCTGCTAAGATAGAATCAATAATGGATTGGAGGAGACCCTCTACTGTATCAGAAATTTGGAGTTTTCTAGGTTTAGCCAGAAATTACCAAAGATTTATGGAAGGATTCTCTAAAATAGCAAACCCTCTAACCTAGTTAACCAAGAAAGGAATAAAGTATGTCTGGATAGACAAATATGAGGAAGCATTTCAATTGTTGAAGGAAAAACTAACGACCCTACCCATTCTCACTCTTCTTGTAAGTGAAAGTCCTGTATAGTTTACACTGATGCCTCTCATAAAGGGTTAGGATGTGTTTTGATGCAAGAAGGGAAAGTGATAGCTTATGAATCGAGGCAACTCAAAAAGCATGAATAAAATTACCCTACACACGATCTAGAGATGGCCACGGTAATCTTTTCCCTTAAGATTTGGAGATTTTATTTGTATGGAGAAAGGTTTGAATTATTTACGGACTACAAAAGTCTTAAATACATCACCACTTAGAAGGACTTGAACTTAAGGTAGAAAAGGTGGGTAAAATACATGGAAGACTACGACTTCACTTTACAATATCACCCAAGCAAGGCAAATATTGTGGTAGATGTCTTAAGTAGGAAAATCAAGGGCTCATGAGTAGCATTGTGTTACAAAAATAAAAGACTATGCAGTTACAAGAATCTTGTGGGGGTCTAGAAGAGACGAAGGGAGTACTATCTAGCCTCTGGATACAATCCCAAACCTTAGTGTTAAACCAGGTGGCAACCCAAGAGTGAGGGTGAATTGGGTTTGTAATTAAAAATTAAAATTTAAAATAATCTAATACACTTAATTTCCAAGAGGTGAGATGTAATAGAAAAGATATAAAATATTAACCTAGCTAAGTAATGAATAAAACAAGTCAAGATATAATTAATGTGACATTAGTATAAATGATTCAAGTGTGTATGTATCTCAAGTATATCAAGACTATATATGAGAAAGATATTAAGCAAAATATAAAGAGAGAAAAGAGAAGAGATCAAACACAACGATTTACAGTGGTTCGGCTGGCTCATCTTATGCCAAACCTACGTCCACCTCCAAGACTCCTTCCTTGGGCAAATCCACTATTCTTCAGATAGCTTTATACCACTAGCTTTCCCGTTTACTAGCAAACCTTTACACCAAGTGTTTTGTTCCAAAAGCACTAAAAAAATAATCCTTTGTTTTGCTCTTCAAAACAAAGCACTAAAAGGATCTTTTTCTCCAAGTGTTTCTCTCAATCACTCAAGAAATAAATGACAAGGGTTTAGCAACCCTTTTACAAATGATATAAGGAAGTTGAATCTCACAACAATAGATACAAAACTCTCAAGAGTTGAATAAAACAATGAAGCTCAAAGATGAAATGAAATGATGAAGTGAAGCTCAAAATTTAAAGATCTTGATGAATATCACTTTCTATGCTCAATTTTTGCAATCTCTTGTGTGTCCTTGCTTCTCTTGTGTATCTCTATTTATAGAGGAAAAGTAGTGGATTATTTGCAGCTTAAAATTAACTTCTAGCCATTGGAGAAGTTTGAACACATTGTTTCTCGTTTGAACAAAGTTGTTGCCAATCAAGTAATTGAATTTCAAATCAGATTACTTCTGTTCCTACTCAATTTTCACCTTCATAACATTCGATTTTAAAATATCTATAAGAGAAAAGTTGTAGACATGGAAGGCACCTTTTCAAAACCTCAACAATTAGGTTGATCCAATGGTCAGATCAAACGTTATCATCAAAATACTCAAGCTATCTCTCAGTTGGCATATTTGAATTTCTGCAGAATTATCTTCACTTCCACCTTGAGTTTCTCCCTTATAAAGTTCGAATTTGAAAATGGCTATAAGATAAAAGTTGTAGTTATAGAAGTTTTCTTTTTAGACCTATAAGAATCATGTCAATTCAATGATCAGATCAAAAGTTACCATCAAAACACTCAAGCTGCCTCTCAGTTGGCACATTTGCAATTCTATAGAGTTGTCTCTATTTCCACTTCGATTTTCTCGATTATAATGTTTGAATTTGAAATTGTCTATAAGAAAAAAGTTGTAGCCCTAGACGTTATCTTTTCAGATCAGTAAGAATCATAGATATCCAATGGTTAGATCAAAAGTAATTATAAAAGTACTCGAGCTATCTCCCAGCTATCATATTTTGAACTTCTGCTTCAATGTGTCACATTTCAGGTCAATTTTGTCCCATAGACATTCTCTTCAAGAAGTCCTCATAAAATACTATTTATAGAAATTTGAGTCTTATTTCCAATGCTGTAAAAATTAGATCAATTCAACTGTTGGATAAAAAATTATATGCATAATACTAAAACTATCTCCAATGAGCTTTCTCGCCATTATCTTTGACTTAGTCTTCTTCTTCATGCTATGCATTCCTTTTAAGTACAAGACTAACAATAACTTCAAAAAATTTTTGAAAATTAACATTTAAAACATAAATAAAAAATTAAATAATTTATCATTGAAATGCACAATATATATAAACTTTTAACATAAAATTCTTTGAAAATCTTAACTCATACATCAAACACACTTTATTATGAAATCTTGAGATTAACCAAATTTTAATCATTAAAACATTTATATTTGTTATCATCAAAATCAATTAATGAAAACTTGAGACTAACAATCTCTCCCTTTTTTATGATGACAACCATTAATTATTTAGAAACATATATGAAATAATTATCTCAAGATTTTGTCAAAAAAAATAATTATATCTTATATGTCCCCCTCACTACTTGACTTCTCTTAATAAGTCAATATTTACATCTCAATCTCTTTTAGAAATACTATATTTCTCCCACTTTGTCATCAACAAAAAGTAACATAGTAAACAAGTGTATGCTCCCTCTACAAAAATGACAATAGAAGGATTTGTTATTTTCGCAAAATTTATCAACATTAGGTATTTATATAATAGGATTAGACATACCAAATTCTCTTCTTATAAAGCAAAATCTATCTTCACTTAGGGGTTTTGTGAAAATATCAGCCAATTGATGGCCAGTGTTAATAAATTCAAGAACAATATCACCCTTTTGAACATGATCTCTTATAAAATGATATCAAATTTCAACTTGTTTAGTTTTAGAATGTTGGATTACATTTTTAGACAAGTTAATAGCACTAGTATTATTACATCTAATAGGAATATGATCAAAATGTGATTCAAAATCTTCTAATTGTTGTTTCATCCATAAAATTTGAGCACAACACTTCCAACCGCAATATATTCGGCTTCAGCAATGGATAAAGCAACCGAATTTTGTTTCTTGCTAAACCATAAGATTAAAGAGTGTCCAAGAAATTAATACGTGCCACTAGTACTATTTCTTTCAATTTTACTACTAGCATAATCCGCATCAAAATATCCAATTAAGTTGAAAGATTTGTCTTTAGGATACCACAATCTTATATTTTGTGTTCCTAATAGATAACGAAATATTCTTTTGACAGCAGTAAGATGTATTTCTTTGAAGCATGATTGAAATTGAACACACATGCACACACTAAATATGATATCGAGTCTACTAGCAGTTAAGTAAAGTAATAAGCCAATCATACCTCGATATTTCTTTTTATCTACCAGCTTACCATTTTCATCTTTGTCAAGATTTGTAGTGGTACCCATTGGAGTCCCAATAGGCTTTAAGTTCTCCATTTCAAACCTTTTTAATAAATCCTTTATGTACTTAGATTGATTGATGAAAATGTCTTTCTTAGACTGTTTAAATTGGAGTCCAAGAAAAAAATTTAATTCTCCCATCATACTAATTTCAAATTCTTCCTGCATACATTTAGAAAATTTTTTGCATATCTCTTCATTAGTAGCACCAAAAATAATATCATCAACATATATTTTCACTACTAACATGTCATGATCTTTAGATTTTATAAAAAGAGTTGTATCAGTTTTTCCTTTTGAAAACCATTATCAATAAAAAATTTACTTAATCTTTCATACCATGCTCTAAGAGATTGTTTTAAACCATATAAAGCTTTTGTAAGTTTGAAAACATGATTTGAAAAATTGTAATTTTGAAAATGAGGAGGTTCTTTAACATAAACCTCTTCTGAAATATAGCCATTTAAAAATGTGCTTTTAACATCCATTTGGTAAACTTTGAAATTATTAAAACATGCAAATGCAACAACATTCTAATAGCTTCAAGTCAAGCTACGGGTGCAAATGTTTTATTAAAATCAATTCCTTCTTCTTGGTTGTAACCTTGAGCTACCAATCGAGCTTTATTTCTAATAACAACTTCGGATTCATCCATTTATTTCTAAAAACCCATTTTGTACCAATCGCAGGATAGTCATTAGGTCTTGGAACTAAAGTCCACACCTTATTTCTTTCAAATTGATTTAACTCTTCTTGCATAGCTAAGATCCAACTTTCATCATTTTCAGCCTCTTTAAAACATTTAGGTTCAATTTGAGATAAAAATGCTAAATACCACAAATATTATGGAGAGAAGAACAAGTTTTTATACTTTATGAGGGATTACCAATAATCAACTCTTTAGGATGATTGTGTGCATACCTCCAGTCTTTTTGGCAAGTCTTGTGCTTTTTCTTTGGATCCTTCTTCACTTGGAGGAAACTCAATTAAACTTTCTCCTTGATTCTTTTCTATGAAAGATTGTTTTAAAGATCCATCTTCTCTTTCCAAAATGGTAAGATCTTCAATACTTTGTTTAATATTTATATCATCATCACTTGCAATTTTCTTAGAAGAAACATTGTTAGTTCATCAAATGCTACATGAATAGATTCTTCCACCACAAAGGTTCTTTTGTTTAAAACTCTATGAGCTTTACTAGATATAGAATACCCAAGAAATATACCCTCATTGGATTTAGCATCAAATTTACCCAAATTATCTTTGTTATTATTCAAAACAAAATATTTACATCGAAAAGCATGGAAATAACTAATATTAGGTTTTCTTCCTTTCTAAAGTTCATATGGGATTTTATTAAGAATAGGCCTAATCATAGCATGATTCATAACATAACTAGCGGTATTAACGGTTTCAGCCCAAAACTATTTTGGTAGATTATTTTCACAATACATTGTTCTAGCCATTTCTTCAAGAGCTCTATTTTTTCTTTCTGCTACACCATTTTGTTGTGGTGTTCTTGGTGCCAAAAAATTATGTTCAAAACTATTTTTATCACAATATTTTTCAAATTGTAAATTGTCAAATTCACCACCATGATCACTTCTAATAGTTATAATTGTTAAACCTTTTTCATTTTGAACTTTTCTATAAAATATTTCAAAAGTGGGTAATGCATCATCTTTATGTGCAAGAAAAAATGTCCATGTACATCTTGAATAATCATCAATAATGACAAATGTACATTGCTTTCACCCAAACTAATTGTTCTAGTTGAACCAAATAAATCCATATGTAATAATTGTAATGGTCTAAAGGTAGAAATAATATTTTTTGATTTAAAAGAAGTTCTAGTTTATTTTCCTTTTTGACATGTATCGCAAAGTTTATCTTTTTCAAATTTAATTTTTGGTAGTCCAATGACTAAACCATTTTTAGAAAGTTTTGAAATCAAATCTATGCTAACATGTGCAAGCCTTCTATGCCATAACCAATTACTATCACTCATAGTCAAAAAACATTTTATATTATTAGAAGATATATCACCAAGATCAATGACGTATACATTTTCATGCCTATGCCCAACAAATAATATTTTATTATCTATGATACTTTCTATTATGCAATGAGTATTTTTCAAAATAAATTTATTTCCTTTATCACATAATTGGCTAATACTAATCAAATTATGTTTCAAGCCTTGTCGCGCCCAGATTTTTCACACTCCAGGAATACACACAAGCAGGAAAAACACTGTACTCTCTCGTTAGAACTCATCCTCCTAGAAGAATGAGTGTGACTAAGTTTGAATTTGAAAATTGGCTTGAATAAAAGGCTTTTGAAAAACATTTAGAGTTGCCACCTAACTTGATTAAGGTGAGTTAGGTCAACTAAAAACTAAGCACAATTCAAAGACTACACCTAGGGTTTTTGAAAACGATTTTGAAAATACTTTCTCATGAGAGGGTTTTTAGGAAAACAGGTTATTTAGTAACCTTTAGAAAATATTAAGCCCTTTTTTGAAAAATAACTCCATTTTGGTCTTTGAAAACAGTGATCCTAGGTTCGGAGGTTGGTTACGTGTAGGGAAGACGCACTAAGCCATCACCTTACCCCGCTCTTGCGGTACCTACATGTCTATTTACCCTAGATTCACCTATGAGAGTCTTCAACTAACAAATGTTCAATCCTATCCACTTTAGAAAAAGAATGTTTTAAAAGATATGATGCATGATATGCAAGTACAAGAAAAGAAAGTTGAAAAATAGATTTGGAAAGAAATTGATTTGATTTAAAAATTTTTTTTGAAACGATAGATTTGAAATTGGAAAGTTTTAGAAATTGAAAATAGAGATTTGGAAATAGAAATTTGGAATTGGAAGTTTGAAATAAATCATGGAATTAGAAACTTGAAGAAGATTGTAGAATTGGAGATTTGAAAGAAGTTGTGGAAATAGAAGTTTGAAAAAGGTTGTGACTGCACCCAGGAGGGTTGCCTACGTATCGTTTTTGAGGAATCAGGTTAGTCGTAGTTCGAACAAGAGTCCGATTGAAGATAGAAGATATGATTGGAAGAAAGAGATCTTGATGGGAAAAAAGATTTGATTTGAACTTAGAATAGAAGATTGGAATCTAGAATTTGGAATTGAAGAGATTGAACTTTGATTTGGAAAGGTAGAAGCTGGAAGAGGGATTTAGAGTTGTTTTGGGATGATTGAGATTTAGAAAACCTAGACTTAGGAAAGATAAGATTTAGAAAAGATTTGAGATTAAGAAAGATTGGACTTGAATGTTAGACTTGGAAAATTGGAGAAAGATTGGATTTAGGAAAGGTTCGAATTATGAAAGTTTCGTTTTAGGAAAGTTTCATTTTAGGAAAGTTTTGGTTTAGGAAAGTTTCATTTTTAGGAAAGTTTTAGTTTAGAAAAGTTTTGAATTTTGGAATGTTTCGGAATATGGAAGTTTTAAAAGTAAGAAAGTTTTGAATTTAGAAAGTTTTAGATTTGGAAAGATATGAAGTTTAGGAAAGATTTAAAAGTTTAAGTTTTGGAAACTTAAGATTTAGGAAGATATGAGAGTAGGAAAGAGTGAATTAGGAGAGTTTTGGAGTTGGAAGGATTGAGATTCCTATTTCCTAAAACAAGGGATTAGATTTTGTTTCTAAAAGAGATGTTTTGATTTTGTTTCAAAAAACGGAGGATAAGATCTAGTTTTCTAAGTGGAAGATTGGATTTGGTATGGATTTGGAAGGGGAAGTTTTAGAAACCTTAGATTTGGAAGACTATAGTTTTGACATAGAAAATAGATTTTGAAAACCTAGGTTTTAAGGCAAGATTGGAAAAACATGTTTTTGAGAAAAGAAATTAGGGTTTCCTAATTGTGAGTTCTAGGGTTTGACTTGGGCTCTAAGAAAAGAGATTTTTGGAAAGTGAGTTTTTAGAAAGGGAGACTTTTGGAAAGAAATCCTAGAGAGGAGTTTTTAGAAACTGAATTTGAAAAGAGAGAGTTTTTTGAAGGAGATTTTTGAAAGGAGATTGCTGGAAAGAGATTTTAGGAAAGAGATTTCGAGAGAGAGTTTTCTAAGAAGAAAACCTAGGGAGTGTTTTTAGGAAAGGAATTTTGAAGAGAGTGTTTTGGAAAGGAGTTTAAAAAGAAGTTTTGAAAAATAGATTTTTGGAGGGAGTTTTTGAAAATAATTTTGGAAAGGAATTCAAAGAGAGTTTATGGAAAGCATGTAGGAAAAGAGATTTTTTGGAGGAGATTTTTTAGAAGAGATTTTTTAGAAGAGATTTTTTAGAAAGTATATAAAATATCTCACTTTCCTAAAGCAATTCTAACCATAAGAAGGTTAGAACTACTTTAAGATAGTGGTTTTGAAAACAACAATATTTTGAAAATATAGGCCATATTGGTCACTTTAATGTAACACTTTCCTAAAGCAACCCTAGTCATGAAAAGTCTAGAATCACCTTAGGATTGTGATTAAAAAGAAGTTTTTTACACAAGTTTTGAAAACAAGTTTAAAAACGAATTTTGGAGGAATGCAAGATCATGATATGCACAATGCAAGTTGGGGTCGTGAACATACAAGGATAAAGGCTTCACCACAAAATCAAAGGGCCCGAACCCACGTGGTCTTCGGTAAGACTAAAAGAAAGCCCCCGACACGGTGACCCTCCAATAGCCTAATCCTACACATGGACCGGAAAGTCTCTTGTTTCAAGCATGCAAAAAAAGGGGGGGGGGGGGGGGGGGGGGGGGAAGAAGATGGGAGATTAAAATAGAAGAAAACCCAAGTGGGTTAGGAGAGAGGAGAGGGGGAAAATGCGTAAACTTAAAGAGAAAGCCTACCTTGTGTCTTGTTTATTTTGTTTTGCTTTGCGCACTTTGCTTTTCTTGCTTTGCTTTGGTCTTCGCTTCAGTCTTCATCTTGATCTTCAAGAGCTTCGAGTTGCAGCACTTCAAGTCTTTAATGGAGGCTTTAGAGACTATTATTTAAGTGTATAAGAGTGTGTATGAGTGTATAGGAGGCTAGGGTTTAGAGAACCTAAGGAGACTAGGGTTTAGAGAGGCTACGAGCTTTGTGTATCAAAAAGTAGGGTTTTTAGACTGAGTTTCCGGACCTCTTTCACGCTGGAGGAGGCTTTCTATTTATAGATAGCAGAACAACCTGTCACTTGTTGCAGTGGCACCAGGCCAAAAAACCTTCTAGCGCCACTCCAGGCCAAATATTGGCTTGGCGCCACTACTAGTGGCACCAGCCGTCGGCAAGTAATGTATCTTCAGAAGATTTGGGCGCTTGTACTAGTGACTACCATGCAATTTTTAGCATGGCTTCACTAGGAATGACTTTGGAAGGTCCGGGAAGGATTTAAGGGACCGGGAATGGCCTGGAAGGCCAGAAAGTGATAGAAACCCTTAGAATAAAGTTCCGGAGGTATTTGACTTAAAAAATGAGGACAGGATGTGTCGGAAGGGTTGACCGGGCCACTAGGGGCAAAACGGTCAACCAAGCCGGAGAGTTGCCGAGACGGACTCAAAATGTCTCGGAAGAAGACTCAAGATTTAAAAACATTATTTAGAATGTTCTCAAAGGCTACCGGTTGGATACCCATAGCCGGTGTGGTCAGAAAAGGCAACCGGCCCACCAGGGGTAAAACAGCCATTTTGCATCGGATTTGTCAAAACTGACTCAGAATGATCCGAAAAGATAAAGGAAGGTCGAGAATACTATAAAAATCATTCTCGGGAGATTACCGGTTTGATACCCAGAGCTGGTGTGGTCCCCAGGACACTTGGATGCCTAGGGGCAAAATGGTTATCTTGCCCGGAAAGTCTCAGGATTGGCCCGAAACTGGCTAAAAGGTACCCAATCAGGCCGGATCATCTCTAAGACGATCTTGGAAGGGTGGACTTACCATTATGAGGACTTAGGTACTTTCTCAAGAAACATGCCGAAAAATGGCCCTAGGGGCAGTTTGGTCATTTTTCACCAAAGTGGGGAAGCATGCACCGGTGTTGACCTGGGTTTCAAGTGTTTCCGCCAGTCTGACGGCAGTCCCGTGATACAGGGATTTGTTGAAAATTCCCTATATCGACCTGTTTGTGAGTATTTCCGCTACTCTGACGGTTGCGATGTTTGTGAGTACTTTCGCTACTCTGATGATTCGCGATCATTCCTAAGACTGTCTGATCTCAGGAAGCTGCTAAAGGGACTTAGAGCTTGAGAAATCAACTTTCTCAAAAGGCGTGCCGAAACGAACATTTCTACATTGGCGGGCTAGCAAGTGCTAAAGGTGGACCGTTCTACCATCTAGGAGACTTGGAATCTTGTCTCGGTCAAGGGGTTTGAAGGGACTTACCGTTCTGAAGAAACTTTTTTTGGAAAAACGTGCCAGACAGGATAGACTTACCGTCTTGAGGAATCAACTTTCTCGAGAGAGGGATTGAAATTCGACTTTGAAAAGGGGACTTACCGTCTTCGGGAAGACGTGCCTACGGGATTGGACCGAAGAATGCCCATAAGGGCATTTTGGTCATTTTGCCTCTATTTGGGCCTCGTGGGCTCGCGAAGTGATGAATTGATAGGATTAGGACTAGAATTCTAGAATATATCCATGTTGACTTGAACTCAAGTTTGGACAGACTGTAGACTGCTGAGCGGGCAAAAATGGGGTGCTTACAAGCCTTCAACAAGTAAAACATTTTCAATAATAGGAAAATGACTTTTACCTATACTACCAATACCAATAATCTTTCCTTTGCTATTATCTCCAAAAGTCACATATCCCCCATCTTTGGGTACTAGAGTTGTAAACATTGATTCTTCACCCGTTATATATCTTGAGCAAGCACTATCAAGAAACCATCTTGCTCTTTTGGATTTTAGGCGAACCTACAAAAATAAATCAACAATTAATTTTTGGTACCCAAACTTTCTTAGGGCCATAGAGGTTAGCTTTGAAGTTACTTGAACTCACAATTTTCTCAGGAAACCAAACTTGTTTGACTCTAACATATATATTTTTTTAAAGTGGGCAAGAATGTGATTGATGACCTTTTTTATGGCAATAATAACATGTAGAGTGTGGATTATTAGATGATGTTGTTTTAACAAAGAAATGTTTATAAAACTTTTGCTTTTGAAAATGATTGTAACCAATTCCAACTTTGTCAAAAACACATATTTGTTTTCCTAGTAAGATATCCAATTTTTCTCTTCCTTTTACAAATTTGGAAAGAGTATTATTCAATTCATCAACTTTTATTTTCAAAGTATTACTTTCATTTTTCAAATCATTTGAAGTTTTAAGTTTAGAAGATAAGTCTTTAACATTTTTTTTCAAAATTTCATTTTCATTTTTTAAAGATTCATTTTCTTAAGAGAAAGAAGAAATAATCTTTTTGAGGGCTAAATTTTTTATGCCTAATTTTTTAAGATCATCATGTAATTCCTCAAAAGCATTTTGTGATTCTTCATAAGAAAAATGTTCATTAAAAATATCACATACCTCATTGTCTTCCTTTACCATTAAGCATAGTTTAGCAACTTTATTATCGCTTTCTTTAGAACTACTATCATCACTTTCTCCCCAAACCGCTACCACAACTTTCTTTTTATTATTTTTCCTAGAATTTTTGAGTTAAGGACACTCGAATTTTATATGACCCGACCTTTTGCATTCATAACGAATTATTATATCATTTTTGTTACCTTCTTCTTTTGCTCCATCATTCTTTGAAAATTTTCGTCCGGCTTGCTTCTTCTTTCTTAAAAATCTTTTAAATTTCTTTATAATCATGGCAAGCTCCTCATCTTTATTGCTAGTTTCTCCATCATTACTATCAAACATAGAGAAAGTGGTGGATGATTTTAATGCTATGCTTTTCTTCTTTTTGTTTTCATCGTCATTCATTCTCATGGTAAGCTCATGAGTCATAAGTGAACCCAAGAACTCATCCAAGCTAAGTCTCGTGAGATCTTTGGCTTCCTATAATGCAGTTACTTTCGGCTCCCAACTCCTTGATAAAGACTTAAGAATCTTTCTCGCCATTTCAACATTAGTATAACATTTACCAAGAGATTTTAATGCATTTAAAATATCAGTAAATCTAGTAAACATATAAGAAATAGACTCTTCTTGATTCATTTTAAACAATTCAAATTTATGAACAAGCATGCTAATCTTAGACTCTTTAACTTGATTAGTTCCCTCATGTGTAACTTCTAATTTGTTCCAAATTTCCTTGGCCGACTCACATGTAGAGATTTTATTAAACTCATTAGGATTTAATGCACAATATAGTAAATTCATGGCTTTAGAATTTATTTAAACACTTTTTAAATCATTCTCATTCCATTCACTTTCTTCTTTAGGCACTCTTTGTTCACCTATGATTTTGGTTGGTATTTTAGGACCATTAACTATAACTCTCCATAATTCATAATCTACAGCTTGATTGTAAATTCTTATTCTAGCTTTCTAATAATTATAATTTGTGCCATTGAACAAAGGAGATCTATTGGTAGACTGACATTCGGCAAGTGATGTTCCTATTGTGGTTGTCATTATCTACCCTATGACGGTTAAGCCAAATACTAGAGCTCTTGCTTTGATACCAATTGTTAAACCAGGTGGCAACCCAAGAGGGAGGATGAATTGGGTTTATAATTAAAAATTAAAATTTAAAATAATCTAATACACTTAATTTTCAAGAGGTGAGATGCAATAAAAAATATATAAAATATTAATCTAGCTAAGTAATGATTAAGACAAGCCAAGATATGATTAATGTGAGATTAGTACAAATGATTCAAGTGTGTGTATGTATCTCAAGTATATCAAGGCTATATATTAGAAAGATATTAAGCAAGATATAAAGACAGAAAAGAGAAGAGATCAAACACAATGATTTAAAGTGGTTCTTATGCCAAACCTATATACACCTCCAAGGCTCATTCCTGGGGCAAATCCACTATTCTTCAAATAGCTTTACACCACTAGCTTTCCCGATTGGTAGCAAACCTTTACACCAAGTGTTTTGTTCCAAAAACACTAAAAAAATAACCCTTTGTTTTGCTCTCCAAAATAAAGTACCAAGAGGATCTTTTTCTCTAAGTGTTTCTCTCAATCACTTAAGAAATAAATGATAAGGGTTTAGCAACTCTTTTACAAATGATATAGGGAAGTTGAATCTCATAACAATAGATACAAAACTCTTAAGAGTTGAATAAAACAATGAAGCTCAAAGATAAAATGGAATTATGAAGAAGTAAAGCTCAAAACTTGAAGATCTTAATGAATATCCTTTTCTATACTCAATCTTTGTAATCTCTTGTGTATCTCTATTTATAGAGGGAGAGTAGTGGATTATTTGCAGCTTAAAATCAACTTCTAGCCATTGGAGAAGTTTGAACACATTTCTTCCCATTTGAACAAAGTTGCTACCAGTCAGGTAATTGAATTTCAAATCAGATTACTTTTGTTCCACCTTAATTTTCACTTTGATAACATTCGAATTTGAAAATGTCTATAAGAGAAAAGTTGTAGACATAGAAGTCAGCTTTTCAAAACCTCAACAATCAGGTTGATCCAATAGTCAAATCAAACATTATCATCAAAATACTCAAGCTGTCTCCCAATTGGCATATTTGAATTTTTGCAGAGTTGTCTTCATTTCCACCTTGAGTTTCTCCCTTATAAAGTTTGATTTTGAAAATGGCTATAAGATAAATGTTGTAGTTATAGAAGTCAACTTTTTAGACCTACAAGAATCATGTCAATCCAATGGTCAGATCAAAAGTTATCATCAAAATACTCAAGCTATCTCCCAGTTGGCATATTTGAAATTCTATAGAGTTGTTTTCATTTCCACTTTAATTTTCTCCATTATAATGTTCGAATTTGAAATTGTCTATAAGCTATAAGTTGTAGCCCTAGAAGTCATCTTTTTAGATCGATAAAAATCATAAATATCCAATGGTTAGATCAAAAGTAATGATAAAATTACTAGAGATATGTCCCAGCTTTCATATTTTGAACTTCTACTCCAATGTGTCACATTCCAGCTCAATTTTATCCCACAAGACATTCTCTTCAAAAAGTCCTCATAAAATACCATTTATAGGAATTTAAGTCTTATTTCCAATGCCATAAAAATATGATCAATCCATCAGTTGGATCAAAAGTTATATGCATAATATTGAAACTATCTCCAATGAGCTTTCTTGCCATTATCTTTGACTTAGTCTTCTTTTTCATATTATGCATTTCTTTTAAGTCCAAGACTAACAATAACTTCAAGAAATTTTAGAAAATTGACATTTAAAACATAAATAAATAATTAAATAATTTATCATTGAAATGCACAATATATTTAAACTTTTAACATAAAATTCTTTAAAAATCTTAACTCATACATCAAACACACTTTATTATGAAATCTTGAGATTAACCAAATTTTAACTATTAAAACATTTATATTTGTTATCATCAAAATCAATTAATGTAAACTTGAGGCTAACACTTAGAAGAAGTCCGACAGGCCCAGCAGGAAAACCCAATAGTACAAAAGATAAAGGAAAGAATGGAGAAAAAGGACAATTGAACTAGGATGGGCCATAATGCCAAAGGTGAACTCCAATGCAAAGGTAGGTACTTTGTGGTGAATGAGGAGTTGAAACAAAAGGTTCTATCTGAAGCACATCGTTCAAAGTTCACAATTCGTCCCAGAAACACCAAAATGTATTAAGACCTTAAATGACAATATTATTGGAAAGGGATGATGAAGGACATCGCAAAGTTTGTAGCACATTGGCTCACCTTTCAAGAAGTAAAAGTAGAACACCAATGACTAGGTGGACTGTTACAACCCTTGCCAATAGCGGAATGGAAGTGGGAACATATCACCATGGACTTCATTACCGAACTACCTAAGAACCGACAAGGGTGTGATACGATTTGGGTAATTGTGGATCGTTTGACAAAAAATACACGCTTCTTACCCACTAAGTAGATTGTATTTAAAGGAAGTACTACAATTGCATTGAGTGCATAGAACCATTGTATTAGATCACGACCCAAGGTTCGCTTCGTGATTTTGGCAAAGTTTATAAAAGGCATTAGGAACCGAAGTGTGCATGAGTACTGCTTATCACCCACAGACGGACGGCCAATCCGAAAGAGTTATCCAAATCCTAGAGGATATGCTTCACGTTTATATTTTGGATTTTCAAGGAACTTGGAGTGATCATATATCCTTGGCTGAGTTCGCCTATAACAATAGTTACCAAGCAAGTATAGACATGGCCCCTTACGAAGCATTGTATGGGTGACCTTACTGAGCATCTAACTGTTGGTTAAAGACTGGCGACAGATTCTTATATGGGCTAGAGATCATTCGAAAAACCGCAGAAAAGATTAAGCTCATATAAAAGTGGCTTAAGACTGCTCAAAGCTGACAAAAGAGCTATGCAGATCGACATAGACAACCCTTGGAATTCTAAGTAGGCGACCAAGTGTTTTTGAAGGTAAAGCCCCATAAAGGTGTGATGCGATTTGGCAAGAAAAGAAAGCTTACACCCTGGTACATAGAGGTTTTCTGCATTTTGGAAAGAATTAGACAAGTGGCGTACCGACTAGAATTACCTTCGAAGTTAGATCGAATACACAACGTATTCGATGTATCTATGCTAAGACAATACCACCCCGACCCTACTCATATAAATCAATGGGAAACCGTGGCGGTACAACCTGATCATTCCTATGATGAGGGACCAAGTAATATAGTAGACTACCAGGTCAAAGTATTGAGAAATAAAGGAATTTCCCTAGTCAAGGTAACATGGCAACATCACGGGGAAGAAGAAGCAACAAGGGAAGCAGAAACGGATATGAGATCAAAGTACCCATTCTTATTCGAGACTGATTTCAAGGACAAAATTTCCTAAAGGAAGTAAGGATGTAATACCCACAATTTCCCTTTGACTACATTACATCCCTAATGGGACTGGATAGACCCCGACCATAGGTCAAAAGTGAAGTCTTTCTGAGCCCAACCCTATCCGTATGTCGAAACACGGCTTTTTAGAAACTCAACCTCCCAAAAAGGGGCTCCAAAACACATTATACCTGCAAAATTTGCACCAAAGTTGCCCTTACTTTAAACTTAAGCTTCTCTCTCATTTCTCAACGGTTTTTGACGAATCAAATGTCTAAAATTATCTACATTTCAAACCTGATCCCCTCGTGCTCTCAGAATTCAATTTCGAGGAGATTTGATTTCCCAAAAGGCCCATGAAAGCCGTTGCACCTGGAAAATTTGCGCTTGATTTCATCAAAACTTCGGATTTAATTTTCTCTCTCACCTAGTAACGGAATCATATAAAATTTGAGCCTAAACCAATTAATTTTTTGAGAGCTTTCTACCTACAGTTTCAGAATGAGAGTTTGATAAGAATTGAAATCCCAAACTCAGCCGCTTCGAACTAGGGGCTCCCTTTCATTCTTTTGGATTTACCCCTCATTCCACCAACTTTGCATGGTCGGCCCTCTAATATGACATATGTAGATACATAGATATATATACACCTGCATGCATAGCCAAGTCATCACCTTATATATATATATATATACATATAGCTAGTGCACATTTTTAAAACACACACACACAGAATCACAATGCATGGGTTATTTAACACACTTCACTAGCACTTTGCGCCTTGCAGCCCCCCCCCCCCTTCTTGCTGGACAAGGGTTGGCTGTGTAACCAATTGGTAACTATTGTAAAGAGAGAGAGAGAGAGAGAGAGAGAGAGAGAGAGAGAGAGGGAGGAGAAGGTTGAGAGAAAACCTAGGGGAATGCCTCCCCGTGAAAACTCTCGCATGGAATCTTCTTGTTCCCACATGTTGGGCACACAAGGCTGGTGGCGCGTGCCGGTGCGTGGTAGCTCTGATGACCACCAAATTTTGGTGGCATGGTCCCAGAGACTATTTGAACTTACCCTAAATTTTTTGAAAATTTCTAATAAATCTATGATTTTCTGTGAATTAATAATAGTGTTTGGATACAGAAAATCATAGAAAATAAATCATAAATGGGAAAAATATGAAACATTACCAGTGGACCTCTAAAAATATGAGGAACCCAAATATGAGAGAGTGCGGGGTCACTGGACCCCCTGGTAAAATATGAGATTTCACCATTGGGCCCCGATACTGGACAATTTCGTTCCTGACGGGAGATAGGAAGGTTCCAAAGGATCCGTCCCACCATGCCTACCCTTTCTAACAACTCTAATCCTGCCATTTCCCTAATTATTTGACACTTCAAAATAACGAGCTCCAATTTATAAGATGTATTGGGAAATCTTGAATAATTATGACATGCAAGCTAGTATTTCCTTCCTTCACAGAAAGTACGTGAATCGAGGACCTATATTGAGCTAGACGTACCACCAGGGTAGGAAACTATGCATTCTTTAATGTACATGTTTATTTTCTTCTTTAACAGATGATCTGCAAGTTGGCTTATTTTACGTGCCTTTCCACAAATTATCTTGCTAAATATATATTCTTTTCTGTAATTGATTTTAAAATATATATTATATGTTTGCTTGCATCACTGGGGAGGAATAAAGGTGGAATAACCTGAAAGGAAAAGACCTTGAGTTTATATCATGGGGGTACTTGACTAGCTTGATATTTGGGGCTATCATGGGTCGGTATCACTAGCTTGATATTAGGCTAGATGATCATGGGTGGGCCCCATTAGACTTGATGACAGATGATGAATCATATGTGGGCCCCATTAGCTTGAATTGGCAAGGGTAGGACATATCTGCATGGATCCTAGAATTGATAAAATGAATTACAAGGGACATATGTATGCCCTGCCATTCTTTTACTGCATTGCAGTTAAACCTGTACTTTACGAAAACCATAGATTTCCTACAAGGCTTCACAGCTCACACCTATCTTATGAAACATTTTCAAGAGTTAAGGCATCAGACGGATTTCCAAGGAAATGAACATATGGGAACAAGTCCCCATTGCTACCCTGTTGCTTTAAAGCTTTTGAGTTAATTAAGTTTTATTCTGGACTGTACTGTAATGAGACATTTCTATAGTCTTTCTACTTCGATGTAATGTTAACTGGACCGTTTTGATTTGTGATGTGAATCATGTTTATTATGCTTTGTTAGACTTGTAAACCCCCATCCTGAACCATCCTTCACTGTCGCGACCTAGTGAGAGCGAAGTCAGGTCGTGATAGAATTTTAGAAAGAGATTTGAGTCATCACTTTAAGGATGATATAATGCACAGTATGCAAGTGCATGAAAATAATTTGAAGAGAGATTGATTTTAAAAAAGCGAATTGCAATTTTGAAAAAGGTTGTGAAAATTGAAAACTTAAAAAAGGTTGTGACCGCACCCACAAGGGTTGCCTACATATCTCTTTGTTGGGAATCAGTTCTGTCGAAATTTGGATTCGGGGTCCGATTGAAAATAGACACTTTGGGGTCTTTGGAAAGTTTGACTTGAACATATTCTTATTTGAACTTTCATTGGAAGATTGGAAATTAAACTTTGATTTGAAATTGACTTTAATTTGAAATCGAACTTGGACTTATTTTGGAAATATTAAATTGAACTTTGAAATCAACTTGACTTGAATTGGGATTTGAAAACCATCTTAGTTTATAAAAGAGTTGAAGCTTCCTAACTTAGAGTTAGGGTTGAACTAGAGTGACATCCTAGGACTTAGGTAACCTAGGGTTAAAGCATGCAATTGAATTGGAAAGACTTGATTTGAACTTGAAAAGTTTGATTCTAGGAAGTTTGATTTTAGAAAGTTTCAATTTAGGAAAGATAGATTTTAGAAAAGATTGGAAAAAACTTGATTTGATTTGGAAGAATTTGGAAGGTTAGAGTTTGGAAAGACTTGATTTTGGAAAGCTCCAAATTAGGAAAGTTCCATTTTAGGAAAATTTTGAATTAGGAAAGTTTTAAATTCGAAAATGTTTGAATTTAGAAAGATTTGATTGTAGGAAAGTTTCTATGTTAGGAAAGTTTTGAATTTGGTAGTTTTGAATCTAGAAAGATTTGAATTGAGATTTGAAGGGTTTGAATTAAGAAACATAGAATTTGAAAAGTTGATTTTGAAAAAGGTAGGTTTTGAAATTAGGAAAAATTTAAAAGTTTGAAATTAGGAAAGATTTGAATGTTTGAAATTAGGAAAGGTTTGACCTCTATTTCCTAAATTAGAAGATTAGATTTTATTTGCATAAATAGATGATTTGATTTGGTTTCCTATTTGAAAAAGTGTGAAACCCTAATATCATATTTTCATGATTAGTTGAATTGCATATTAAACATAGTTGAATTAGTTTATTTAATTTAATGTACATCTATTGCATGGTTAATTATAAATTATGCATGCCACTTGTGTCATTTCATTAGTGGTAAGTTAGATTATGAGGTGTTGGAAGTGTTCATATATAAGGTGAAATTGGCATTTATATCTATGAGAATTTTTGTGGAGACATTAATAATTCTATATTTATGGTGGCATTGCATACCATTCATATTGTATGTCTTGCATTGCACTGGAGAGAGTTAACCACAGTGGGTTAACCAAGGCTTAGTCACGATGGACTAGCCTAGGGGTGCCACGATGGGCATTCCTTGATAGCGCGCCATCGATATATTGGGCCAACGTTATCTAAAATTGCGCGCACATGTGGGTGATGCATTCATTGTATTGAGGCATCCATGATATATATATATAAATATTGATCATTTCTACAGTGTACATTGTGGGTGTTTATTATCATTCTCTATGAATTTGATTATCTATCGTGAGCACGTTGACAATTAGCTCACACCCACATAGACTGTCTTGACAAGTAACTTGGAGATGACAGTTTGATTCACTGCAGTCTTGGTCCTTGCCGTGGTGGCAATCATGTTGATGTCAAAATGTTGAGTCTCGAGGCTTAGGAGAGCTCCATTGTCTTACTTTTAGTTTCATAGTTGTATTTTATGAGACGTTGGGTTTTGGTGTTATGTTTTAACTTGGTATAATGGTAAAGAATTTTGTGAAAGGATGTTGATTATTTTCCAGTGGTAATGTATTTCCTTTGGAGAGTTTATTATATTTTCCTCATTGTATTGTTTATTTAGTATATTCCGCTACGTTCTTTTATTTTCAAGTATATGTTGAGGTGTCGTTTGCAGGAATGGTGACCTGTGCGATCATGCCTCACCTAATGTGACATAATTAATGTCTAATTGGGTTGAGGATGTGACAAAAAGATTTGATTTGACTTGAAATTGAAAAGCTTTAGTTTTAAAAATCTATCACTTTATGTGACTTTTGAATTAGGAAATCTATGGTTTCATGTAGAAAACGGTTTTGAAAACTTATGATTTGATGCAGAAAATAGTTTTGAAAATCTATGACTTAATGTAGAAAATAATTTTGGAAACCTATGGTTTGGTGGAAATAGAAAGCCATGATTTTAATAAATGAATTAGGGTTTCCTAATCATGGATTCTAGGGTTTTGGCTTGGACTCTCAAGACAAGGAGTTTTTGGAAAGTAGATTTTTGAAAATAGTTTTTTAGAAAGTGGATTTGCAAAAGCTATTTTAGAAAGGTTTGAATACAAACTTTTGCAAGTCCCTTAAATATCTCACTTTCCTAAAACGGTTTTGACCATGAGAGGATTAGAACCATTCTAAGGTCGTGATTTTGAAAACAACTAGGGTTTGAAAAAAAAATTTGGACCTTGATGATCTCATTGAATGTAACACCTTTCTAAAGCAACCCTAACCATAGAATGACTAGAATCACTTTAGAATTGTGATTTATTAAAAAACAATTTAGGGTTTGAATCCAAGCTTTGGACTTTGATGGTCACTTTAAATATAACACTTTCCTAAAACTACCCTAACCATGGAATGGTTAGAATCATTGTCGCGCCCAGATTTTTTGCACTCAAGCAATACACACACAAGCGGAAAAAATACTGTACTCTCTCGTTAGAACTCATCCTCCTAGAAGAATGAGTGCGACTAGGTTTGAATTGAAAATTGATTTGAATAAAGGACTTTTAGAAAACATTTGGAATCGCTACGTAACTTGATTAAGGTGAGTTAGGTCACCTAAAAACTAAGCACAATTCGAAGGCTACAATTAGTGTTTTTGAAAACAATTTTGAAAATACTACCTCAAGAGAGGGTTTTTAGGAAAACAGGTTATTTAGCAACCTTTGAAAAATAGTTAAGCCATTTTTTAAAAATAACTCCATTTTGGTCTTTCGAAAACAGTGATCCTAAGTTCGGAGGTTGGTTACGTATAGGGAAAACGCACTAAGCCATCACCCTACCCCGCCCTTGCGGTACCTACATGTCTCTTCACCCTAGATTCACCTATAAGAGTCTTCAACTAACAAATGTCTATTCCCTTCCACTTTAGAAAAAGTATGTTTAAAAAGAATGATGCATGATGTGTAAATGCAAGAAAAAGAGAGTTGGAAAAGAAGAATTGAAGTTTGAAATTGAAAAGAAAGTTTTGAAATTGAAATTAAAGATTGAAAATAGATTTTTAGAATTGGACGTTGGAAATAGATTATGGAATTAAAAACTTGAAAAAGATTGTGGGATTGGAAATTTAAAAAAGGTGGTGACCGCACCCATGAGGGTTGCCTACGTATCCTTTTTGAAAAATCAGGTCAGTCGTAGTTCGGACAAGAGTCTGATAGAAGATAGAAGGTTTGATTTGAAAAATGAGTTGAATTGGAATTTGGATTTGATTTGAATTTAGAATAGAAGATTGGAATTTGAAATTTGAAATTGAAAATATTAGACTTTGATTTGGAAAGATAGAAGTTAAAAGACGGATTTGGAGTTGTTTTGGAAAGATTGAGATTTAGGAAACCTAAACTTAGGAAATATATGATTTAGAAAGGATTTGAGGTTTAAGGAAGATTTGACTCGAATATTGGAAGATTAGAGAAAGATTGGATTTAGGAAAGGTTCGAATTAGGAAAGTTTTGAAATAGGAAAGTGTCATTTTAGGAAAGTTTTGGTTTAGGAAAGATTTCGAATTAGAAAAGTTTCAACTTAGGAAAATTTTGGATTAAGAAAGTTTCATTTTAAGAAAGGTTTTGAAATAGGAAATGTTTCGTTTCAGGAAAGTATTGGAATTGGAAAGTTTTGAATTTAGAATGTTTTGAAATAGAGAAGTTTTGAAAGTAAGAAAGTTTTGAGTTTAGAAAGTTTTAGATTTGGAAAGATTTGAAGTTTAGGAAAGTTTAGAATTTTAGTAAGATTCAAAGTTTGAGTTTTAGAACTTCTTCAAATTAGGAAAGGTTTGAGTTTAAGAAAGATTTGAAGATTTATATTTGGAAACGTATGGTTTAGGAAGGTAGGAGATTAGGGAGGATTTGAATTAGGAAAGGTTCAGATTAGGAAGGATTGGGATTCCTAAAACAAAAGATTGGATTTGGTTTCTAAAAAGAGGTGTTTTGATTTTGTTTAAAAAAATGGAGGATTGGATCTAGTTTTCTAAATGGGAAATTGGATTTGGTTTCTTAAAGGGGAAGATTGGATTTGGCATGAATTTGGAAAGGGAAGTTTTAGAAATCCTAGATTTGGAAGACTATAGTTTCATTGTAGAAAATAGGTTTTGGAAACTTATGATTTAGGTGTAAAGAAAGGAGATTTTGGAAACCTAGGTTTTAAGGCAAGATTGAAAATTATGTTTTTAGGAAAAAAAAAATGAGGGTTTCCTAATTGTGGGCTCTAGGATTTGACTTGGGCTCTATGAAAAGAGATTTTTGGAAAGTGAGTTTTTAGAAAGGGAGATTTTTTTAAAGAAATCTTAGAGAGGAGTTTTTAGAAAGTGAATTTGAAAATAGAGAGTTTTTGGAAGGGGATTTTTGGAAGGAGATTGTTGGAAAGAGTTTTTAGGAAAGAGATTTCAAAAGAAAACTTATGGAGTGTTTTTAGGAAAGGAATTTTGAAGAGAGCTTTTTGGAAAGGAGTTTAAAAAGAAGTTTTAAAAAATAGATTTTTGGAGAAGTTTTTAAAAACAATTTTGGAAATGAATTTAAAGAGAGTTTATGGAAAGCATGTTGGAAAAGAGATTTTTAGGAGGAGATTTTTGAGAAGAGATTTTTTAGAAAGTATATAAAATATCTCACTTTTCTAAAGCGACTCTAACAATAAGAAGGTTAGAACCACTTTAAGATAGTGGTTTTGAAAACAACAATGTTTTGAAAATATGGACCATATTGGTCACTTTAAATGTAACACTTTCCTAAAGCAACCCTAGTCATGGAAAGTCTAAAATCACCTTAGAATTGTGATTTTGAAAACAAGTTTTGAAAAAGAAGTTTTTGATGCAAGTTTTGAAAACTAATTTGAAAACTAATTTTGGAAGAATGCAAGATCATAATATGTACAATGCAAGTTGGGGTCGTGAACATACAAGGTTAAAGGCTTCACCACATAATCAAGGGGGCCACACCCACGTGGTCTTTGGTTAGACTAAAAGAAAGCCCCCAACACAGTGACTCTCCAATAGCCTAATCCTAAACATGGACCGAGAAGTCCCTTGTTTCAAGCATGCAAGAAAGGGGGGGAAGAAAATGGGTGATTAAAATAGTAGAAAACCCAAGTGGGTTAGGAGAGAGAATAGAGGGGGAAGATGTGTAAACTTATTTTGTGTCTTGTTTATTTTGCTTTGCTTTGCGCGCTTTGCTTTTCCTACTTTGCTTCGATCTTCGATTCAGCCTTCGTCTTGATCTCCGAGAGCTTTAGTTTGCAGCACTTCAAGTCTTCAATGAAGGCTTTGGCAGCTAATGTATGAGTGTATACGGGGTTAGAGTTTATGTATGGAGGCTAGGGTTTAAACAACTTAAGGGAGACTAGGGTTTTGGGAGTCTACGAGCTCTGTGTATCGAAAAGTAAGGTTTTTAGACTGAGTTTGCGGACCTCTTTCACGCTGGAGGAGGCTCTGTATTTATAGACAGAAGAACAACCTAGAGCCTATTACAATGGCGCCAGGCCAAAAAACCTTCTGGCGCCACTAGGAGTGGTGCCACCACTTAGGAAAGTTTTAAGGTCGACAAGCAACGTATCTTCAGAAGATTTGGGCACTTATACTAGTGACTACCATGTAATTTTTAGCTTGGCTTTACTAGAAGTGGCTTCGAAAGGTCCGGGAAGGATTTAAGGGACCGGGAATGGCCCGGAAAGCCAGAAAAGAGCGGTAGAAGATATGGATTAAAATAGGAGAGATCCCAAGTGGGTTAGGAGAGAAAATAGAGAGGTTATATGCAACATGTATCTATACAAAACTAATGTTAATAACTACTAATAAGCAAAAATTGATAACAGATAACCATTTAATAAATCATAAACAAAATGCAATAATTTAAACTTGATTATCGTGTGATTACCAAATAGTTCACTTTTTTTTTTTTTTTTTTAATAATAGTACCGAGGTGGTAGTTGAGTTAGCTTCAGTAGTAGGCTTAAAACACCACTCTTCTCTAAACTGTCATGTGTTCAAAGCTACTTGCAATAGTAGTTGCATGAAATTAACCATATGATGATAAAAAAAAAGCCTGAATGTCACTTGCACTTCACCTTTTTTAGTCAGTAGCTATGGCTCGAACTAGACATTCTATGACGAGGTAATTGTCATGCTTAGATTTTTTGCACTCGAGGAATACAAACACAAGCGAGAAAAACACTGTACTTTCTCGTTAGAACTCACCCTCCTAGAAGAATGAGTGTGACTAGGTTTGAATTGAAAATAGATTTGAATAAAGGGCTTTTGAAAATAATTTGGAGTCACCACCTAACTTGATTAAGGTGAGTTAGGTCACCTAAAAACTAAGCATAATCCGAAGACTACACTTGGAGTTTTGGAAAACGATTTTGGAAAACATCCTCAAGAGAGGGTTTTTCAGAAAACAGGTTGTTTGGCAACCTTTGGAAAACATTTAAGCCCTTTTTGAAAATAACTTCATTTTTGGTCTTTCGAAAACAGTGATCTAGGTTCGAAGGTTGGTTACGTGTAGGGAAGACACACTAAGTCATCACCCTACCCCGCCCTTGCGGTACCTTCATGTCTATTTACCCTAGATTCACCTATGAGAGTCTTCAACTAACAAATGTCAAATCCTATTCACGTTATAAAAGAATTTTTGAAAGGAAACTAACATGATGCATGATATGCAAATGCAATAGAAAGAGAAAGTTTAGAAAATAGATTTGGAAAAGAGGAATTGAAGTTTGAAATTGGAAAGAAAGTTTTGGAGAATGGAAATAGAGATTTGGAAATTGAAATTTGGAATTAGAAGTTTGAATAGATCATGGAATTTGAGATTTGAAAAAGGTGGTGGAAATAGAAACTTAAAAAAGATTGTGGAATTGGAGATTGGAAAAAGGTTGTGACCGTACCCATGAGGGTTGCCTATGTATCCTTTTTGAGGAATCAGGTCTGTCGTAGTTTGGACAAGAGTCCGATAGAAAATAGAAGGTTGGATATGAAAAAGAGTTTGATTGGAAAAAGGAGTTCGATTTGAACTTAGAATAGAAGATTGGAAATTGGAATTGAGAAGATTGGACTTGTTTTGGAAAGATTAAGGTTCAAGAAACCTAAACTTAAGAAAGATAGAATTTAGGAAAGACTTGAGAGTTGAGAAAAAGTTTGACTCAAATGTTGGACTTGGAAAATTGGGAAAGATTGGATTTAGGAAGGATTCGAATTAGGAAAGGTTCAATTTAGGAAAGTTTCAAAATAGGAAAGTTTTTTTTAGGAAAGTTTTCGTTTTAGGAAGGATTTCGAATTAGGAAAGTTTTGATTTAGGAAAGATTTATTTTTAGAAAAGTTTTGATTTAGGAAAGATTCATTTTCAGGAAAGTTTCGATTTAGGAAAGGGTTTGGAATTGAAAAGTTTTGAAATAGGGAAGTTTTGAAAGTTAGAAAGCTTAGAATTTAGAAAGTGTTTGAGTTTTAGAAATTCTTGAAGTTCAGAAAGGTTTGAGTTTAAGAAAGATTTGAAAACTTAGATTTGGAAAGTTAAGATTTTGAAAGGGATGGAACTAGGAAAGGGTTGAATTATGAAAGATTTGAAAACTTAAAGTTTAAGGAAAGATTTAAAAGTTTAGGTTTAGGAAACTTATGGTTTAGGAAGGTAGGAGATTAGGAAGGATTTGAATTAGGAAAGATTAGATTTGGAAGGATTAAGGTTCCTATTTCCTAAAACAAGAGTTCAGATTTTGTTTTTAAAAGAGAGGATTTTTTTTTTTTCCAAAAACGGAGGATAGGATCTAGTTTCCGAAATGGGAAGATTGGGTTTGGTTTCCTAAAGGGAAGATTGGATGAATTTGAAAAGATGGAGTTTTGAAAATTCTAGTTTTGGGAAGACTATAATTTTGATGTAGAAAATAGGTTTTGGAAATATGTATAGTTTTGATGTAGAAAACAAGAGATTTTGGAAACCTAGGTTTTGAGACCAAAATAAGGGATTGGAAATCATGCTTTTGGGAAGAAAAATTATGGTATCCTAATCGTGGGCTTTAAGGTTTAACTTGGACACCAAGAAAAGGGATTTTTGGAAAGTGAGTTTTTTTAGAAAGGAATATATTTGGGAAAGAAATCTTAGAGAAGAGTTTTTAGAAGGGGAATTTGAAAAGAGAGTTTTTGGAAGGGAATCCTACTGATGAGTTTTTAGAAAGTGAATTTGAAAAGAGAGAGTTTTTGGAAGGGGATTGTTGGAAAGAGTTTTTAGGAAAGAGATTTAGGAAGCGTTTTTAGAAAGTAAATTTTGAGGAGAGTATTTTGAAAAAGAGTTTGAAAAGGGAGTTTTGAAAATAGATTTTTGGAGGGAGTTTTTAGAAAATAATTTTGGAAAGAAGAGTTTTTGGAAAGCATGTTGAAAAATAAGAGGGTTTTAGAAAGAGAGACTTTTGAAAAGAGAGTTTTTGGAAAGTATAACAATGTCTCACTTTCCTAAAGCGATTCTAACCATAAGAAGGCTAAAACCACTTTAAGAAAGTGGTTTTGAAAACAACAAGGATTTGAAAATATAGACTGTGGGGGAATAGCCCAAGGCCTAACCCAACGGGTGAGGCCCAATTTACACGAATTAAAGTTGGGCTGCTTGGCGGCCCAAATCAGAGTTAAGGGATGGTCCGGCCCAAGCCGCTGACCTCCTTCCCGTCATGGCCCAAATTGCAAATGGCTAGCCCAAACCGCTGGAGGTCTTCGAGCATTAAATACAGAGTTGAATCGCATTAAATGCACGAGCGGCTTCCCACGCGACGTCGACGTGCACGTCTGGTCAGCCAGATTCCCCAGCGACGGTGAGCCAGGCCCTGCAAGTGGTCAGGCAGCGTCAATGATGATGTCTACCCAGCAGGCCATGAGGACTTGCTGGTAGGCCAAGGCCAAACACACTCCATCGATCACGCTATAAATACCCAAGACATCAAGAGCCAGGTATGGACAACAAACTCCAAGTATACATAGCTTTTATTCATTTCAAGTCTCGATTAAGCTTGCTAACTTAATCATCGGAGTGTGGTCGGCCCACCAAGGGTTGACCCATTCTAACCTTCCTTTCTTGTAGAGAGTTCAGACTCATCTATGTGAGCTTGAGAGTTCGGCTCAGCCTTCCCGAAAAATCCCACCTACAATTGGCACCGTCTGTAGGAAGGCTAAGAAAAACCATGAGCCTGAACGACCGAAGAGAAAGAAGAGAGAACCACGAAGGGAGAGGTAGCAAAGCCTCCTCCAGCAAAGATCAGTCTAACTCAGCACACTGCCAATCTACAATAGTAGATCGGCAACGAGGAAGGACACTAAGGTCGGAAATACAAATACCTGCTGAAAGCCACCAGAAAGCACCGGACGAAATGCAGAGGACTACAAACTATGTCAGGGACAAAAACTTCCACAGAAACCACCACCAAAATCTAGCCCCGTTGCCCTATAGTGGGCGAGTCCCAAGTGAAGACACACTCTGTGCGGCGGAGAGGGAAATTCGACAACGTGGGAAAGAGATTGCCTACCTCACCTCCCAAGTTCAGGTCATGAAGGAGGCATTCTTTGGAAAAAACGGATGTGGGAGAGAAAGGTCCTCTAACCAAGAACAGAGCACTGGCGGCAGGAATGATCTAGTACCGCGGTTAAGAGGGAGCTACACCTCTAGTACCAGGCGTTATGACAACAGGCGAGAAGATCGGCGGAGGGATAGGAGTGAAACCCTGCCAAATGATGAGCATGTGGAGGGCACTCAACAGAAAAAAGATTGGGATAAATGGTACAACGTGAAATAAAAGGATAGGAAGCAACAAACCAAGAAGCGCACGGCCCATGACCTGGTGAAGAAGGCCCTAGACCAAATCACATTCTCGCCATTCACAGAGGAGATTGAGTCCCACCCGATTCCTCAAAAATTCACCCCACCAAAGTTCACTCTGTATGATGGGAAGGCTGACCCGATCAACCATGTTCAGCATGACAAACAGCTGATGGTAGTATGGTGTGGTGACCAAATGTTGATGTGCCAAATCTCTCCCTCAAGTTTGGGAAGTGTGGCCTTGCGCTGGTTCGACAAGTTGCCATCTCAATCCGTGTTAAGCTAAAGGCAACTTGCCGAGCTGTTCACCGCTCATTTCATAGCAAACTGCTTGCAGCTGAAGGAGGTTGATTTCCTACTGACTCTACGAAAGGAAGAAAGGCAAGGATTGCGGGCATACGCACGACACTACTGGGAGGCTTACAACAAAATTGACGAGTGCAGCGAACAATTGGCTGTGACTTAGTTTAATTTTTGACCTACCCAGAGAGCATCGGTTGCTGCAGTCCTTGATGAAGAAGTCGGCCCTCACTACACAGAAGTTGACGTTGAGAATCGAGCGCTATGCGCGATTGGATGAAGATATCCCCCAGCCAAGTTCGGCAAATGTCGGCACCGTTGCTGACAAAACAAATAAGAAGGATGCCAAGAAACCCTGATCAGAAGATACCAACCAGGGAAAAAAGGTGAATGAGGGGGTCTATACAGTCTTTAAGGACCCCATCTATAAAATCTTGCCCCAAATCCGCGACAAGCCCTTTTTCAAGTGGCCGCTGAAGCTAGGAGGAGACCTGGTAGCTCGAGATCAAAAGAGATTCTACTCCTACCACCGCGAGAAGAGGCACAAGACGAAGCATTGTCAGCATCTGAAAACCCATTTGGAAGATTTGGCCAAGGCTAGCCATCTCGACCAATTCATTAACTGAGAAAAGACGAAAAAAGAAACCGAGCAACCACAGTTGGAAGACACAGCCCAAAAGGAGATAGATGTGAGACCGGTCTGAGTAATCAATGTGTTACATGGTTCGGCTGAGTCAAAAACCATCGACCCACACAGATACCGGGTCGAGATATAAAAAGCTACACACTTAAGGGAAGTAATACAGATACAACCACTGAGCAAGAAAGTCAAGGTCTACGAATTTCATACATCCATTACCTTCATTGATGAAGATCTCATGGGAGTATAGACTCCACATAATGACGCCTTGGTCGTAACACTGAGAATAGCCGATTGTGATGTGAAAAGATTGCTCATTGACCAATGAAGTTCATTCGAAGTCATGTACTAGAGCAAGGAGTCCGACCTCCAGCCATCACTCAGCCCCCTGGTCGAATTCAGCTTAGATCTAGTTTGGCCCATGGGGAAGGTAACGGTTCTAGCAATTGCCGGAGGAATCACATTGTAAACAGAATTCCTGATGGTTAATGTGCCCTCCCCCTACAATGCCATCATAGGACGAACCTAGTTACACCTCTTGAATGCCATTCCTTCGTCCTACCACCAACTGATCCAATTTTTGACCCCTGGCGGAGTAGGGAGATAAGAGGAGACCAAGTAGCTGCCAAACAGTGCTTCCTAAGAGCGTGCACAACCAAGACAAAGGCTGAGAATGTGCAAATGATGGAGTTGCACGAAGACACCCTAACCATCGATGATGTGGGACAGACAAAGCTGTGGAGGACCTAAAGAAAATATATATTGATCGGCAGGGGGATAAGTACTTCGTCATAGGCACCTCTTTGTCCAAATGGGAGGAACAATCCTTTATCGAGTTATTGACACGTTTTCTGGAAGTGTTCGCCTGGACACCTTATGACATACCTGGGATTGATGTCGATGTTGCTTGTCATCGGCTTAATATTGACCCAAAGTGCTGACCTGTGGTCCAAAAAGGGAGAAGGGCGGCAACCCAGCATGTAGACGTCGTTGTAGAAGAAATGGAGAAACTTTTAAAAGCTGGGGCGATCCGGGAGATCAACTACCCAAGCTGGCTGTCAAACACAGTGGTGGTGAAAAAGAAGGATGGCAAGTGGAGAGTCTGTGTGGACTTCACTGATCTCAATAAAGCATGCCCCAAGGACCCATTCCCCCTCCCCAAGATCGACCAGCTCGTGGATGCAACAGCTGGCTTTGGGAGGATGAGTTTCTTGGATGCTTACCGAGGGTGCCATTAGATTCCCCTCCACCCTGACAACTAAGAGAAAACAGCCTTCATCACTCCAAGGGGTATCTACTGCTATAAGGTTATGCCCTTTGGTCTAAAGAACGCCGGGGCCACGTACCATCGGTTGGTCACAAAAATGTTCAAGAAGCAGCTCGGCAGTACCGTCGAGGTCTACATTGACGACATGGTGGAAAAAAACAAACTTAACAACTCTCATCAGGCAAATATAGAAACGGTACTCCACATCCTGAAGAAATACAAAATGAGGCTAAATGCCTCGAAATGCGTCTTCGGAGTCGGCTCAGGCACATTTCTGGGGTTCTTGGTTACACATCAGGATATTGAGATGGATCTGAGACAGATTAGTGCGATCCAAAGCATTCAAGCCCCGAAAAATGCCAAAGAGGTACAAAAGCTGACTGGTATGGCCGCCGCACTCAACAGGTTCATCAGCCGATCATCAAACAGATGCTGACCATTCTTCCAGCTTCTTAAGAAACGAGAACAATTCAAATGGACTCTAGAATGTGACTTAGCCCTCAGCGATCTAAAGAAATACTTGACCTAACCACCCTTGCTTTCCACCCCACTCCAGCATGAAGAACTCTTCCTCTACTTTGTGGTATCGGAACATGCAATCAGCGCCGACCTACTCAGGCAACAGGATCGGCAGCAATTGCCTGTGTACTACGTCAGCAAAACACTTAACGGAGCAGAAAGCAGGTATTTACCCCTCGAAAAATTAGCGCTCGCACTGGTAGTGACATCCCGTAAGTTGGTGCATTACTTCCGAGCTCACACCATTGACGTCCTCATGGACCACAAGCTCAAACCTCTTCTCAGAAGGGCCGACTTCTCTGGAAGGTTGGCGAAATGGGCCGTGAAATTAGGAGAGTTCGATATCAAGTTCCAACCCAGATCAGCCGTGAAAGGGCAGGTCCTTGCCGATTTCGTTGCCGAGTTCTCTGTTGAATTGCCACAAAAAACCGAACAGGTCCCTGCCCAACCACAGCAAGACCTCCCTCTGGATCTTTAGGAAAAAAGTGATCATTGGCAACTCTACGTCGATGGAGCCTCCAATGACCGGGGGGCAGGATCGGGCATATTGCTCATTACACCAGACAGTTTAACAATCAAACAAGCCATAAAGCTCGAGTTCGCTGCCTCCAACAATGAGTCTGAATACAAGACCTTACTCATTGGAATACGCCGAGCCATCGAACTCAGAATTCCTGAGATCGTCATTTATTCGGACTCCCTGCTTGTTGTCAACCAGATTACGGGAGAATACACAGCAAAGAATGATAGAATGACGCAGTACCTGGCCAAAGCCAAGGAACTGCTCGGCCAATTCGACAGGTACAAGCTTTAACAGATCAACCGGGATAATAACTCACATGCAAATGCTCTGGCGACATTAGCAACAGCCCTAAAGTCGGGGTCAGAAAAGGATTATCAACGTGGAAACCCTGGCCAGGCCTAGTATCTTTCAGGAGGAAGAGCAAGCCTTGGTTGTAGAATAGTTGGGATCGTCCTGGATGGACCCAATTATCTCCTACCTCGATAAAGACAAACTGCCAAAAGACAAGAATAAAGCTCGGCGAATCAAACACGCAGCTCTCAGATATTGGCTGTCACCAAGTAACGAGCTTTACAGAATTTCCTTCACGGGTCCATACTTACACTGTGTCCATCTAGACAAAGTGCAAGGCGTCCTGTTTGAAATCCATGAAGGAATATGTGGAAGCCACGTCAGCGGAAGATCGGTAGCGCACCGAGCTATCTCGCAAGGATACTGGTGGCCCTATATGCAGAAAGATGCAGCCTAGTATGTCCTAAAGTGTGACAAGTGTCAGAGGTACTCTCCCATCATCCACCAGCTAGCTGAAGATCTAGCAACTAGTACCAGTCCGTGGCCTTTCGCTTAGTGGGGACTGGACATAGTCGTACCTTTGCCCCGAGTTCCGGGCAATAAAAGGTTCCTCATCGTGGCGACCGACTACTTCACCAAATGGGTAGAGGCGGAGCCTTTGTCAACTATCAGAGAAGTCGACGCTAAAAGGTCCATATGGAAAAACATAGTGACAAGATTTGGGGTCCTTCATGCCATTGTTTCAGATAACGACACCCAGTTCGATGGTAATATGTTCAGATCGTTTTGTGAAGGACTTAGGATCAGGAACTATTACTTAACACCAACCTATCCTCAATGCAACGGGTAGGCCGAGATTTCAAACAAAATTGTGCTTAACGGAATCAAAAAGTGGCTGGAAAGGGCCAAAGGGAAGTGGACGGAAGAACTACCCAGCATTCTGTGGTCCTATAGAACGACCCCAAGGAGGTCTACTAGCCAAACCCCGTTCTCTCTGGCATACGGGATGGAAGCAGTTATACCTTTGGAGGTCGGGCTACCAACTATCAGATCAGCAGCCTTCAACATGGGGCTCAATGACCAGACACTGGCAAAGGATTTAGATCTCGCTGAAGAAAAAAGCGAAGCTGCCTTGATCAGACTTACTGAGTATCAGTGACAGTTAAGATACTCCTACAACAAATGGGTTCATCCGAGAAACTTCGTTCAAGGTAACCTAGTCTTACAAAAAGTACTGGGGGCAACTAAGAATGCAGCAGATGGCAAGCTCGACCCCAACTGGGAGGGCCCCTACAGAGTGACATCCCAGGTCGGCGTTGGCGCATACCGGTTGGAGACTATTGAAGAGGGAAGATAGTTACCTCGACCCTAGAATGCGAACAATTTGAAGAAATTCTACTAGTAGTGCACAATCCCATACGATGTAACAACTCAACAAATGTGTAAAGCTTTTATGAGATCAATGGAAAATGAAGTTGTTCAAAAAAAAATTAACTCTGAGCACTCTAGGAATCCACAAAAACGAAGTGTAAAAACTTGGTCTTGTCCAAGTTGGATAGGTCGAGCAAAGAAGGCCACAAAAACCAAGTATAAAAACTTGGTCCTGTCCAAGTTGGACAGGCCAGCCAAAGAAGGCCACAAAAACCAAGTGTAAAAACTTGGTCCTGTCCAAGTTGGACAGGCCGGCCAAAGAAGGCCACAAAAACCAAGTGTAAAAAGAAGAAATCATACAACATAATAAAGATTCAGGGGTCGATAGCGTCAAAATAAGAGACGAAAGAAACTTTTCATTAAAAATAGGCATTGTAGGTTACAAACCATATTCAAAAGGAAGGAAAAACTACAATCACTATGCCGACTTATCCCCTGGCTGCACAGATGTCTTAGTCGAGCAATCTACGGTCTCTTCTACAGTCTTGGCAGCAAGTTTCTCCTTCTCGGTCTTCTCATTTTCGATAGCAGCATCCACAGGAAGTTATCTCTGATACTCGACATTGGCAACCACTCTCTTTGGGTCCACAATGCCGTCCTCAGTGGTATCAAAGTAATCCGGGCATAAACGCCAAATATTAGCGGACTTGTTCACTTCGGCGACATGAAGGGCACCGCTCCAGCCTTGCCGAAATATGACATGAGTCAGATCCGCCATCTCCTTAGCCACACGATCGACCCCCTATCTTCACCTCTATGCAAAATCACCTCCTCATCGCCCGTCAGCTTGGCCACTTCAGTTTGGAGTGCCTCGACCTCCGCATTAGCCTTGTACAGGTCCACAAACTGCACATCGAATTTCTTTTGGAGGTCGGTCACTTCCTTATCCCTCCTTTCGTAATTTGCCTTCATCAACAGAAGCTTGGCAAATGCCAGTTCGACATGCTTCTTGAAAGTGATCCGATCTTTATTGGCATCAATCCACTCCTCCTTTAAGCGGCCATGTTCTTCAATGAGTTCATGATGCACCTCGGCAAGCTTCTGGAAGCGAGTCATCGCCTCTAAGGAATTCAGGAAACCCTATACCAAAAGGCGAAGGTCTTGTTAAAATAGGTGTTTAGAAGAATCTTTAAACATGATTAAAGGGCGACATCGATTTACCAACAGTGAATCATGGAAGGCACCCATAAAGACGACTGCGTCGCTTGCCTCACCTAACTTGGCCATATCTTTTTTTTGAAGAACGCTCTTCATAACGCCGAAGGCTACCTCGGTCTGATCAATCATCGAGTTTGCTGTCGTGAGAGGTCGGCCTAAAATATCCGGCATGATGGTTACACCCTCGCCGACCTCGTCCACTACGCCTTTTCCCTTTGGCTTCTTGGGTGCTGGGGGCCGCGGGGTAACCTCGGGGCCCCCTTTTCTTCTGCTACAGAGTCTCAGGCCTCTTTTGAGCAGGAGGGGCTTCCTCCACAGGAGCAGTAACCATATCGACAGTTGTAGGGTCAGCGGAAGTTGTGGCGGCTGATTTTAGCAGCTTGCCAATAGCGGCAAATATCCTCTCTCTCAAGCTCATTTCATCTTCTTCGTTGGGGGATGGTGTAGACTCCTGGGTTCTGATCGGAATCCTAACTCGGTGGTCTGGAACCATAAATGGTGATGAACTCAATGCCGAGCTATGGGACTTCGATCGCGCTTCACGTTGTTCTTCGATAATGGGCTCCGAAAGAGGAGCAACTGCAATTGTCACCCCAGCAGGGCTGTGGGCCCTTTGATGAGAATGCAAATGTCATATTTTTATCCTATAATGTTTAATCTTTTATACTTATTTAGTACCTAAAGATACTCACTATTCTTATATTTTGACTTAGGGTGCTATGGAATGCCCAGAAAGAGGATCCTAGCTGAAAAGGGACAAATTCGAGTAAAAATACACGCAGCGTTCGAAGAGGCATTCGAACGGTAGAAGATGCGTTTGAACGCTATGTTAAATGGATACACGTCAAGACCAGGTTCGAAGAGCGTTCGAAAGATTCAGAGAACATGTTTCACCGTTCGAAGTGTGTTCGACGTACCGTTCGAACGGTAGTTCGATCCATTCAAACGGTGGTAAGGGCATTCAAACGGTCGTGCGCAGCTGCAGATTTTCAAAAGCCTATAAAAGATGGGACTATTTTGTTTCTAGGGTTGTTGACGTTTTTCGTATTATTCAAGGTTATTATTTGAGTTGTTTTTCATAGCTCTGTGTGGCTAAACCCTGAATCTTGGTCAAAGGAGACAGAAACCTCAGAATTAATAATAAAATGTGAGATCTAATTTGTTTTCACTATTCGATTTATGCTTTGAGTATCGAATGTTGTTCTATGCCTATTTTCATGATCATCTTGTTTAATCGCTAGAAGGCCTACTAGTTTATTAATCATTGCAATCTACTGCTGAGTTAGATATCAAATCCATAATTGTTTGATTCCTCTAATTTGTGAAGCAACTGAGATTTAACAATTTACTACGTTGGGAATTATTAAATCTTAGGAAGGGCATTCGACTAAATTAAATGCAACCGCATGTGCTTGTGTTGTTTAGTTTCATTGATCTCTCTAATTCTTAAGGCTGCTGTTAGATTAAACCTTGTGTGTTTTTCCTGGGTTGTTTAATAATTAGGGTTAATCAGATTGCTTGTTTCTGATTAACTACGACTAAGGAGAGATACGAAAATAATTCTGACGGTGAATATTCAATGTGTGAATTGATATATTTCCATCAATGATCAGTTGTAAATTCCGATGATGGATGTTGTCTTAGACCAAGGTTTATTCTTTTGATTGATTTCAATACTTTAATCTGAATTGTTTTGTAGCTGTGATTAATAAAATAGTTTTCATTAAATTCAAAACCCCCCAATCCTTGTTCACATAGCATAAAACTAGGCTAAACACTCTTCGTGGGAACGATCCTTACTTGCACTACTACATATTTGTTTTTCGGGTATCGGTTTTATTTTTAGGTGCCCGCAATAGCACACCAAATTTTGGCGCCATTGCTGAGGAGTGATTTTAGTTAATTTTTGTGCTTTTTGTGATCTTTATTTCATTTGGAAAAGAAAAAAAGATATTTCAATTAATTTCACTACTCTAGATTTTGTTTGTGAATTGTTTTTAGGGTTGGTTAGAGTTTTCTTGAGTGTTTATGAGCATAACTCGATCTTCTAATCAAGGTGATTTGCAGTACGATCCAGAAATAGAGAGAACTTTACACTAATCAAGAAGGGAAGTTTAGAGAAATTCTTTAGAGAACGATCTAGCTCGTGATTCCCTATTTGCTAGCAATTCTGATTCAGAAGAGGAGGAAGTCATGGCTGGAAATCAAACTTTGAAAGAACTTGCTGCACCTGATCTGAACCAACAACCCTTATGCATAACATTCCCTACTTTAGATGTTCCTACTAACTTTGAATTAAAATCTGGATTAATACATCTCTTGCCCACTTTTCATGGTTTTGCAGGTGAAGATCTCCACAAACATCTAAAGCAGTTTCATGTAGTATGCACGAGTATGAAACCCACGGAAGTGACTAAAGAGCAAATTAAATTAAGAGCTTTTACATTTTCTTTGAAGAATTCGGTTAAGGATTGGCTTTATTATCTACTCTCCGGAAGTATTACCACATGGAACGAGATGAAAATATTATTTTTGGAGAAATATTTCCCAACTTCAAGGGTGGCCAACATTCGAAAAGAAATTTGTGATGTGAGACAGAACAATGGAGAGTCCCTACATGAATACTGGGAGGGTTTCAAGAAATTATATGCAAGCTGTCCCCATCATCAAATTAGTGAGCAACTTCTTATTCAATATTTCTATGAGGGCCTTTTGCCCGCTAATAGGAGTATGATTGATGCTGCTAGTGGAGGAGCTTTGGTGGATAAAACTCCCGAGGCCACGAGAAATCTAATTGCAAATATGACAGCCAATTCTCAACAATTTGACACCAGACTTGACCATTCATCCAAGCATGTTAATGAGATAAATATTTCCTCCATTGAACAACAAATTGCAAGTCTAACTTCTATTGTTCGTCAAATGGCTGTAGGTAATATGCAAATAGTGAAGGCTTGTAGAATCTGTTCAGTAGTAGGGCATCCAACCGATATGTGTCCAACTCTTCAAGAGGAACCCATGGAGCAAGTGAATCCAGCAGGTGATTTTCCTGGACAACTGCAAAGAAAGTATGATCAATATTTGAACACGTATAACGTGGGATGGAGGGATCACCCCAATCTTAGCTATAGGAATCCACAAGTAAATCAGCTCGTGATTCAAAATCGTCTAAGCTACCAGCAGTATAAGCAACCATACCCCCCTAGACAACAACCGGGCCAAACTTTTGATTCAGGTATGTCTTTAGAAGATATTGTTAAGTCTCTTCCCACTAATACTTTGCAATTTTAGCAGTAGATAAAACAATTTCAACAAGAGGCGAGGGCCAGTATTCAAAGTCTGGACAATCATATGAGCCAAATGGCAACCGCAATTAGTCGGCTAGAAGCCCAAAGTTCAAGAAAATTACCCTCTCAAATGATAGTAAATCCAAGGGAAAATGCAAGTGCAATCGTCTTGAGAAATGGTAAAGAGATCGAGATTCCAGTAAAGGCAGCCCCTACACCATCAAACCAAGAAAAGGAGAAAAATATCATAGCAGACAGGAATGTTCCCAATGACGATGACATACTTAAGCGTAAGTTCCCAACTCTTTCTGATTATAAACTTGTACCTCCTTTTCCTCAGGCTTTAGCAGAATCTAGAAAAGATGAGCAAACTAAAGATTTATATGAGACTTTTCGTAGATGCTATTAAACAAGTACCTCGTTATGCTAAATTCCTTAAAGAATTGTGTACAATTAAGAGGAAACAGAAACTTAAAGAATGTGAGAAGGTGAGAATAGGGGAGAATGCTTCTGCAATTATTCAAAGAAAACTCCCCGTGAAGTGCAAGGATCCAGGTATGTTCACTATCCCTTGTACGATAGGTAACACTAGATTTGAGAAGGCCATGATTGATTTAGGAGCTTTTATTAATGTCATGCCATATTCTATGTATACTTCTTTGAAACTTGGACCTTTGAATAAAACTGGTGTTGTGATTCAATTGGCTAATAGATCTAATGCTTATCCTAAGGGTGTAGTTGAAGATGTTCTTGTACAAGTTAACGATTTGGTTTTTCTTGCTGATTTTTATGTGCTTGATATGGAAAATGGAGACCAAAATACCCCTATTTTGTTAGGAAGACCATTTTTAAAGACATCTAAGACCAAGATGGATGTCCATAGTGGCACAATTACCATGGAATTTAATGGTGAAATTGTTAAGTTTAATATTTATGATGCCATGAAATACCCTTGTGATGATAATCTTGTTTATTCTATTAATGTGATTGATTCTTTACCATAGGAAGTTTTTGAACTTGGTGGACAAGATGTATTAGAAGTTGCCATCAGTAAGCATCTCGAGGAAGAGAATGGAGAGTTAGGAATGATTACTGATCTGTAAGAAACTATTACAGCATTGAATGATTTTTCGAAATTACAACAGTTAGGTAACGTTCCTTATGTTGCATTACCAGTTTCTAATGAGAGGCCTTTACCCTCTGTTTTGTAGGCCCCTATTTCAGATTTGAAGCCTCTCCCCAGTCACCTCAAGTACGTATTCCTTGTAGACAGAGGAACATTACCAGTTATCATCTCTAGTAAACTTTGTGAGTTATAAGAAGAAAAACTTATGCAAGTCCTAAAGGAGCATAAGACAACTATTGGTTGGAAAATTGCGGATATTACCCTAGCTCAAAGAGATAAGATCAAGAGTGATGTCAAACACTATCTGTGGGATAACCCATGAAGAAGGAAGCACAAAGTCGAGCACATGACAATAAACAAAGGCGTTGCTCGGGAGGCAACCTAAAGGAAGTTTATTTTCTTTTCTTATTTTCGCATTCATATATTAGTTATCTCTGCCCTTTCTGTGCATTTTACTTTACACTGGGGACAATGTAAGTTTTAAGTGTGGGGGAGGGGATTTAGGCTGTGTTTTCGTATTTGTTTAATAAAAAATAATAATAAAATAAAAAAATAAAAATAAAAATAATAAAATAAAACAATAACAAGATTCAATTAAGCTTGAAGAATTCATAACATGATTGAATAAGTAATCTTCTAACTTAGAATTAATTAGTCTAGTTATTTTACTTGAGATTGGAGTGACTAAATTTGGTAGACCAAAGCCGGTGAGATTTTGAGCCTTTAGACTGACACATCCATATCAGTTACTATTTTATTTCATGTGAGATATTCTTCCTAGGATTTGTTTCTCTAGAACTTGCCTTGATTCTCTTCGAGGTCAGATTGACACATGCATATATGAACATAATTAAGGCCATCTTTGTTATAAGCTATATAAGCCAAACATCTACTTTGTAATTAATTTTTCCTATTGTGAACCCATTTGAGCTTGATATGTCATTATTGTGAACCCACATTACAAGCTTTAAACCCGAAAAATAATAATGCCTTTACCCAAGCCGTAGAGCTAGTGGAGCATTATTCATCCTTATGATATGTAAGGGTGTGCAAGAAATAAGTGTGAGGGTGTCCGGAATTGTGGTAGGGCTATGGTTGGTGAAAATGAATGTGTTTTCATTCTCAATTCACGAGTTCCATTGTTGATGTAATTTTGAAAAGAAAAAAAAAAGAAGAAGAAAAAGAAAAAAAAGTAAGAAAAAAAAAACAGAGAAGTGAAGTGATGGAGGAGATTGCTTTTAATGTTACAAATTATCCATGTTCATAATTCCTTCTAAAATTCTAAGAGATGGGTCTGTTTATATGAGATTTATACAAAGATAGAAGCTGTTGAATGGAGTGATTGGTTTTGTATGTTTTATATATTCGAAATTGGGTTGATTCATTTTTACTTCACTAGTTTCAATGGCCTTTGAGCTACATCCCCAAATATTTTCCACCTTGATCCTAAACCCGTTATAACCCTTGAAAAGTCCTTATGATTTGTGTTCTCAATGTGATCTTAGTGATGGAGAATGAGAAGATATGCGAGTCTATGGTAGATCATTTCCATTGGAATGAATTTGAGTGATACGCATAACCTTTAAATACATGAGAGTGGAGTGCTTATTTCTGTGAGAGTCTACATATTCAGTTTACTCCATCTTTAAGTGGAAATGCTTGCTAAGTGATTGTAAGTTGTTCGAGAATATTGTTCATGATATGTTATGAGTTTTGAAGAGTTTGGTTCTTCTTTGTTGAAACTTTGAGATCTTTGGAAAGTGAGTTTGAGTTTTGCCCGAGGACGAGCAAAGGTTAAGTGTGGGGGAATTTGATGAGAATGGAAATATCTTATTTTTATCCTGTAATCTTTAATCTTTTATACTTATTTGGTACCTAAAGATACTATTATTATATTTTGACTTAGGGTGCTATAGAATGCCCAGAAAGAGGATCCTAGCTGAAAAGGGATGAATTCGAGCAAAAATACACGCAGCGTTCGAACAGTCTGAAGAGACATTTGAACAGTAGAAGATGCATTCGAACGCTACGTCAAACGGATACACGTCAAGACCAGGTTCGAAGAGCGTTTGAAAGATTCAGAGAACATGTTTCATTGATCGAAGTGCGTTCGACGTACCGTTCGAACGATGGTAAGGGCGTTCGAACGGTCGTGCGCAGCTGTAGATTTTCAGAAGCCTATAAAAGCTAGGACTGTTTTGTTTCTATGGTTGTTGACGTTTTTCGCATTATTCAAGGTTATTATTTTAGTTGTTTCTCATGGCCCTGCATGGCTAAACCCTGAATCTTGGTTAAAGGGGACAGAAACCTCAGAATTAATAATAAAATGTGAGATCTAATTTGTTTTCACTATTCGATTTATGCTTTGAGTATCGAATGTTGTTCTATGCCTATTTTCATGATCGTCTTGTTTAATCGCTAGGAGGACTACTAGTTTATTAATCATTGCAATCTACTGCTGAGTTAGATATCAAATCTGTAATTGTTTGATTCCTCTGATTTGTAAAGCAACTGAGATTTAATGATTTACTGCGTTGCGAATTATTATATCTTAGGAAGGGCATTCAACTAAATTAAATGCAACTGCGTGTGCTTGTGTTGTTTAGTTTCATTGATCTCTCTAATTCTTAAGGCTGCTGTTAGATTAAACCTTGTGTGTTTTTCCTGGGTTGTTTAATGGTTAGGGTTAATCAGATCGCTTGTTTCTAATTAACTACAACTAAGGAGAGATACAAAAATAATTCTGACGGTGAATATTCAATGTATGACTTGATATGTTTGCATCGATGATCAGTTGTAAATTCTGATGATGGATGTTGTCTTGGACCAAGGTGTCATGCCCAGATTTTTCGCACTCGAGGAATATTCACACAAGCGGGAAAAATGCTGTACTCTCTCGTTAGAACTCACCCTCCTAAAAGAATGAGTGCGACTATATTTGAATTGAAAACAGGTTTGAATAAAGGGCTTTTGAAAAAGATTCGGAGTCGTCACCTAACTTGATTAAGGTAAGTTAGGTCACCTAAAAACTAAACATAATCCGAAGACTACACTTAGGGTTTTTGGAAAACGGTTTGAAAATATCTCCTCAAGAGAGGGTGTTTAGGAAAACAGGTTGTTTGGCAACCTTTGGAAAACATTTAGCCCTTTTTGGAAAAATAACTCCGTTTTTGGTCTTTGAAAACAGTGATTCTAAGTTCGGAGGTTGGTTACGTGTAGGGAAGACGCACTAAGCTACCACCCTACCCCGCCCTTTCGGTACCTACATGTCAATCTACCCTAGATTCACCTATGAGAGTCTTCAACTAACTATTGGCCAATCCTATCCACTTTGAAAAACAATGATGCATGATATGTACATGCAAGTTAAGAGAATTGAAAAATAGATTTGAGAAGAGATTGATTTGAAATTGATTTGATTTGAAAATAGATTTGAAATTAGAAAGTTTGAAAATTGAAAGTAGAAATTTGAAATGGAAAATTTGAAAATAAATTGGAGATTTGGAAAGATTTTGGAATTTGAAATTTGAAGAAAGTTGTGACCGCACCTATGAAGGTGGAATTGAAAGTTTGAAAAGTGTTGTGACCGCACCTATGAAGGTTGCCTACGTATCCCTTTGGGGGAACCAGGTCATTCATAGTTCGGACCGAAGTCCGATTGAAAATAGATTGATTTGAAGAGAGAGATTGGATTGGAAGAAAGAGATTAAATTGAAAATTGGATTTGATTTGAGATTAGAAGAGGAGATTGGAAATTGAAATTGAGAAGATTGGACTTTGATTTGAAGAGATAGATTTGTACTTGTTTTGAAAAAGAGAAGGTTTAAGATGCTTAGACTTAAGAAAGATGAGACTTAGGAAAAACTCAAGAGTTTAAGAAGGATTCGATTTAGGAAAGGTTCGAATTAGGAAAAGTTCGATCTAGGAAAGTGTCATTTTTGGAAAGTTTCGAAATTAGGAAAGTTTTCATTTTAGGAAAGTTTTGAAAGTTGAAAAGTTTTGTTTCAAGAAAGGTTTTGAAATAGGAAAGTGTTGAATTTAGAAATGTTTTGAATTACGAAAAGTTTAGTTTAAGAAAGGCTTAGAATTTAGAAAGTTTCGAGTTTAGGAAAGTTTTGAAATTAGGAAAGTTTCATTTTTGAAAAGTTTCAAATTAAGAAAGTTTTGAGATAGGGAAGTTTCAACTTAGGAAACTTTGAATTTGGCAAGGTTTGAAAAAGAAAAGTTTTTTATTTAGAAAATGTTTGAATTAAGAAAGTTTTGAGTTTAGAAGAGTCTTTGATTTGGAAAGATGTTGAAGTTTTGGAAAGTTTAGAATTTGGGGAGATTTAAGTTTAGAAAGATTTAACTTGAGAAAGTTTCAAATTTAGAAAGTTTTGAATTTGGAAAGATTTGAAATTTGGAAAGTTTAGGATTTAGAAAGTTTTAGAGTTTTAGAAGATCTTGAGATTAGGAAAGGTTTGAGTTTAGGAAAGATTTGAAAGCTTGGATTTGAAAAAGATTTTGGAAAGGGGTAGAATTAGGAAAGGATTGAACTAGGAAAGATTTGAAAGTTGAGTTTTAAAGTTTAGGAAAGATTTTTATGTTCAAGTTTTGGAAACTTAAGATTTAGGAAAGTAGAAGTTTAGGAATGATTCGAATTATGAAAGAGTTAGATTTTGAAATTTAAGGAAAGGTTTAAAGTTTAGGTTTAGGAAACTTATGGTTTAGGAAGGAATTGAATTAGGAAAGGTTTGGATTAGGAAGGGATTGGATTTGGTTTTTAAAAGAGAAAGGTTGGATTTTGTTTCCAAAAACGGAGGATGGGATCTAGTTTCTTAAACGGGGATATTTGATTTGGTTTCCTAAAGGGAGGATAGGATTTGGTAAGGATTTGGAAAGGGAGATTCTAGAAACCCTAGATTTGGAAAATTATAGTTTCGACGTAGAAAATAGGCTTTGGAAACATGTATAGTTTGAATGTGAAAACAAGAGGTTTTGGAAACCTAGGTTCGGGGCAAAGTTTGAAAATCATGTTTTTGGAAAGAAAATTAGGGTTTCCTAATTGTGGGCTCTAAGGCTTGACTTGGGCTCTAAGAAAAGAGTTTTTGGAAAGTGCGTTTTTGGAAACGAAGGTTTTCTAGAAGGGAATCCTAGGGAGGAATTTTTGGAAAGTGAATTTGAAGAGGGAGCTTTTGGAAAAACATTTTAAAGAGAAGGAGTTTTGGAAAGTGTGTTTTTAGAAACGTAGATTTTAGAAGGAAAATCCTAGAGAGGAAATTTCTAGAAGGAAGATTTTGGAAAGAGAGTTTTTTAGAAAGGTTTTTGGAGAGAGTTTTTAGAAAGGTGAATCTAGGGAGTGTTTTTAGAAAGTGAATTTTGAGGAAAGGATTTTGGAGAGGAGTTGAAAAAGAGAGTTTTGAAAAATAGATTTTGGAAGGGAGTTTTTGAAAACAATTTTGAAGAGGAGAGTTTTAAGAAAGTATGTTGAAAAAGAAATTTTTAGGAAGAGGGATTTTTTGAAAAGAGAGTTTTTAGAAGGTGTAAAAACATCTCACTTTCCTAAAGCAATTCTAACCATAAGAGGGCTAGAATCACTTTAGGAAAGTGGTTTTGGAAAACATTTAAGATTTGAAAATATAGAACATAAAAGTCACTTTTAATGTAACACTTTCCTAAAGCAACCCTAGCCATGGAAAGGCTAGAATCACCTTAGAATTGTGGTTTTGAAAACAAGTTTTTGAAAAAGAGATTTTGATGCAATTTTGAAAACAAGTTTAAAAACGATTTGAAAAACAACTTTGAAAACGGTTTTTGGAAGATGCAAGATCATGATATGCACAATGCAGTTTTGGCGTCGTGAACATACAAGGCTAAGGCTTCACCACATAACCAAGGAGGCCGGACCCACGTGGTCTCTAGTTAGACTAGAGGAAAGCCCCCGACACGGTGACTCTCCAATAGCCCAATCCTACACATGGACAGGGAATCCCCTTGTTTCAAGCATGCAAAGAAAGGGGGGGAAAGAGATGGGGGATTAAAATAGAGAAAACCCAAGTGGGTTAGGAGAGAGAAGAGAGAGGGGGGGGGGGGAAGTGCAGAAATTTAAATAGGGAGCCTACCGTATGTTTTGTTATTTTGCGCGCCTTACTTTCTTCGATCTTCGGTCTTCGTCTTGATCTTCACCGTCAGTCTTCAAGAGTTGTCTTCAAGCTTCAAATTTCAGATTTCAACTCTTCAAATCTCGAAGGAAGGTTGAAGGTTATTGTATGAGTGTAGGGGGGTGTGTATGAGTGTATATGAGACTAGGGTTTGTGTAGGGTGGCTAGGGTTTGGAGAAACCTAAGGAGGCTAGGGTTTAGGAGGTGCTCGAGCTCTGTATATTGAAATATATGATTTTTAGGTTGAGTTTGCAGATCCCTTTCACGTTGAATGAGGCTCTATATTTATAGAGGTTGGACAACACTGGCCCCTGTTGTAGTGGCGCCAGGCCAAATTTTATACTGGGGCCACTAGGAGTGGTGCCAGGCCATTTTTTTGCTTGGTGCCACTACTATTGGTGCCAGCCAATTAGGAAAGGTTTAAGGTCAGCAAGCAACGTATCTTTGACAAGATTTGGGCGCCTGTACTAGTGACTACCATGCAATTTTTAGCCTGGCTTCACTAAGAGTGACTTCGAAAAGTCCGAGAATGATTTGAAGGAGCCGGGAATGACCCCGAAGGCCGGAAAGGAGCAGGAACACTTAAAATAGTGTCCTGGAGGTATTTGACCTAAGAAATGAGGATAAGATGGGTCGAAAAGGTTGACCGGGCCCTTAGGGGCAAAACGGTCAATTAGACCAGGAAACTGCTGGAGCGAACTCAGACTGTCCAGGAAGAAGACTTGGGATCTGGAAACATTATTTAGAATGTTCCCAGAGGTTGTCGGTTTGATTTCCAGAGCTGGCATGGTCAGAAAAGGAAAACGGCCCACCAGGGGCAAAACGGTCATTTCGCATCGGGTTGGCCGGAACTGACTCGGAATGATCCGGAAAGGTAAAAGGAGGTTGAGAACACTATAAAAAATAGTCTCAGGAGGTTGCCGGTTTGATACCCAGAGCCGGTGTGGTTAAAAAGGAGACCGGCCCACTAGGGGCAAAACGGTCATTTTGCACTGGGTTGGCCGGAACTGACTTGGAATGATCTGAAAAGGTAAAGGAAGGTTGAAAATACTATAAAAAGTATTCTCGGAAAATTACCGATTTGATACCCAGAGCCGGTGTGGTTCCCGAGGCTTTCGGATGCCTAGGGGCAAAATGGTCATCTTGACCGGAAAGTCTCGGAAAAGGTCCAAAGGGCAGTTTGGTCATTTTTCACCGAAGTGTGCTAACAGACACTGGTGTTGACCTGGGTTTTGAGTGTTTCCGCCACTCTAACGGCGGTCGTCGTGACACAAGGGTTTGTTGCCAATTCCCTATATCGACCTATTTGTGAGTATTTCCGCTACTCTAATGGTTTTGTGAGTAGTTTCGCTACTCGGACCGTCTCAAGGAATAAACTGTCTCGAGAGAGGGATTGGAAAGGGGACTTATCGTCTCCAAAGAGACGTGCCTGAATTAGAACCGTCTCGAGGAATAAACTGTCTCGAGAGTGGGATTGGAGAGGGGTCTTACCGTCTCCAAAGAAACGTGCCTGGATTGGAACCGTCTCGAGGAATAAACTGTCTCGAGAGTGGGATTGGAAATGGGTCTTACCGTCTCCGAGGAGACGTGCCTGGATTGGAACCGTCTTGAGGAATAAACTGTCTCGAGAGTGGGATTGGAAAGGAGTCTTACCGTCTCCGAGGAGACGTGCCTGGATTGGAACCGTCTCGAGGAATAAACTGTCTCGAGAGAGGGATTGGAAACGGAAAGGAAAGGACAATACCCCTAAGGGCATTTTGGTCATTTTGCCTCTATTTGGGCCTGACAGGCCTGCGAAACAATGGAAAGACGTAATTTGGACCTAGAGGATTGGTTTCGATTGGAATATGCCCACAATGACTTGAAAACAAGTCTGGACGGAGTGTAGACTGCCGAGCGGTCAAAAATGGGGTGCTTACACAAGGTTTGTTCTTTTGATTGATTTCAATACTTTAATCTGAATTGTTTTGTAGCTGTGATTATTAAAATAGTTTTCATTAAATTCAAAACCCCCCAATCCTTGTTCACATAGCATAAAACTAGACTAAACACTCTTCGTGGAAACGATGCTTACTTGCACTACTACATATTTGTTTTTCGGGTATCGGTTTTATTTTTGGGTGCACGCGACAGCACACCAAATTTTGAGGGGATTTAGGCTGTGTTTTCGTATTTTTTTAATAAAAAAATAATAATAAAATAAATAAATGAAAATAAAAATAAATAAATAAAACAATAACAAGATTCAATTAAGCTTGAAGAATTCATAACATGATTGAAAAAGTAATCTTCCAACTTAAAATTAATTAGTTTAGTTATTTTACTTGAGATTGGAGTGACTGAATTTGGTAGATAAAAGTCGGTGAGATTTTGAGCCTTTAGACTGACACATCCATATCAGTCACTATTTTCTTTAATGTGAGATATTCTTCCTTGGATTTGTTTCTCTAGAACTTGCCCTGATTCTCTTCGAGGTCATATTGACACATGCATACATGAACGTTCCCATTTGCTATGATATTTTTCTCCTTTTCTTGGTTTGACGGTGCAGGGGCTACCTTTACTAAAATCTCGATCTCTTTACCACTTCTCAAGACGATTGCACTTGCATTTTCCCTTGGATTTACTACTGTCTGAGAGGGTAATTTTCCTGAACTTTGGGCTTTTAGCCGACTAACTGCGGTTGCCATCTGGCTCATCTGATTGTCCAGACTTTGAATACTGGCCCTCGCCTCTTGTTGAAATTGTTTTGTCTCCTGCTGAAATTGCAAAGTATTAGTGGCAAAAGACTTAACAATATCTTCTAAAGACATACCTGAATCAGAAGTTTGGCCCGGTTGTTATCTAGGGGGGGTATGGTTGCTTATACTGCTAGTAGCTTGGACGATTTTGAATACAGGCTGATTTACTTGTGGATTCCTATAGCTAAGATTGGGGTGATCCCTCCATCCCACATTATACGTGTTTGAATATGGATCACAACTTCTTTGTGGTTGTCCAGGTAAATCACCTGGTGCATTCACTTGCTCCATGGGTTCCTCTTGAAGAGTTGGACACATATCGGTTGGATACCCTACTACTGAACAGATTCCACAAGCCTTTACTGTTTGCATATTACCTACAGCCATTTGACGAACAAGAGAAGTTGGACTTGCAATTTGTCGTTCAATGGAGGAAATATTTACCCCATTGACATGCTTGGATGAATGGTCAAGTCTGGTGCCAAATTGTTAAGAATTGGCTGCCATATTTGCAATCAGATTTCTCGCAGCCTCGGGAGTTTTATCCACCAAAGCTCCTCCACTAGCAGCATCAATCATGCTCCTATCAGTGGGCAAAAGGCCCTCATAGAAATATTGAATAAGAAGTTGCTCACTAATTTCAAACATCACAACATGTTCGAGCCCAGACTGGCTCTTTCAAACTCTCATCCAGTCAACTGATCATTTTCTAGGCCCGCAAGGCCCCATTAAAGCTAAAAAGACAATATTTCCCTTAGGCACTCCAAGCAACTTTCGAAGACTAGGCGGTCATAGAAACCATCGCCATCCAGGTAGCTTTCGTGATTGGGCGGTCTAGGAAACCAACGCCATCCAAGTAGCTTTTCGAGATCGGGAGATCTCGGGGACTAACACCTTATTGAATTCCAGACGATTCATTTCTAGCACCTGCTAGCCTACCAATGTAGAATGTCTGTTATCCGGTAGCTCTCCAAGACTAGGCAATCTCAGGGACCAACACCGCCTTACAGGTAGCTCTTAGAGACTGAGCGATCTCAAGGACTAACACCGCATAAGTAGTTTCCGAGATTGGGCGGTCTCGACAGCCAACATCGCCCACAGGTAGCTATGAGACCGAGTGGTCTCAACGACCAACACCACACATGTAGCTTTTTGAGACCGAGCGGTCTTGAGAACCAACACCTAAGTTAACACCGACGCCTGCTAGCCCGACTCGGTGAAAAATGACCAAACCAGCTCCTTAGGCCTCTAGGCATGCCTTTGAGAAAGTTCAAAAACCCTCAAGACGGTAAGTCTACCCTTCAAAAATATCCTTAGGCAACTAGGTGCACTCAATACGCCATCCTGACCAATTTTGGTCCTATTCTGGATAATTTCAGTGAAAAAGACCATTTTACCCCTAGGCACACCAACACAACACAACACAAATCTCTCTGGACGGTAAATACACTTCCCAAGACCATGCCCAGAAAGTCTAGCATGCTCAATATGCCATTCCAAACCATCCGGACTCTTTTCAATCATTTTTTGTCAAAATGACCATTTTACCGTTGGTGGCCCAAGTATGCCCCGAAACCATACCAGCTCTGGGTACCAAACTGGCATACCCTATTATATGTCCATGTCCAATCCAAGGTGACTGCCGACTCTAAACACTTTCAAGTCAAAGAAAGTCCCTTGGTGCATCTCACAAATGCTCCGCTAGAGTTGTCTTTTTACCTGATTTCCTGATTATAATGCACCATCAAATGACTTGAGAAATGCATAAATTAGAAAATTCCCAAAAGTCCGTCCATAGGTCTTTCCATCAATACGGCTTGATTGAATAGATCGCTTCCCGAAGCCCCCGATCGTGTGGCTCGAAATTTGTGACATTTAGAAATCCCTGGAGCATCTCACAAATACTCTGCTAGGGTTGTTTTTTTCCTTTGATTTCCTGATTAGAACACACCATCAAATGAATTGAGAAATACGTAAATTAGAAAATTTCCAAAATTATTTCCAAAGCACTTTCAATCGGTACGGTCCAATCAGAGAGATCATCCCCCGAAGGCCCTAATCATGTGGCCCAAAGACTGCTACTTTTGGACATCCACGGAGCATATCACAGACACTCCATAAAAGTGTGTTTTTATACATGTTTCTCGAGGTGATATCTCACTCTTCCAAACACCTTTGTAGCTTCTCAAAACTTTTTGGTTCTTGAGAAACAATAAGAGAACATCGTGGACATGACCGATTTCCCTGAATCTTTTTCAGATTGCATAATTATCGAGGCAAAGTTAACACAAAAGTTCCGGTGGCAGAGCATATGCTACATGCGTCCAAATTGTGGTTAGATCGATCCAAACTTTGCTTGCTCCCCAAGTTGAGTCAGTATAGAGTGTGTCTAGTGGCGTTCAAACAATGGAATAGTATTGGCGTATGTGCTACATGCACCACGGCAAAAATTGCATAGGCACATGTAGCACATGCGCTAGCTCCCAGTAGATTGCCTATAAATATAGGCCTCCCCCTCTGCATATTCCAAAATAAAAAACAGTAGGAAAGCTCTGCAAAAATAGCCCTAGACCTCTTAAATATCCTATACACCTCACTCTCCAAGCATCTAAGTTAGATTCAACCTCTCTCTAGCCTATACACTTCATCTACAAAGCATTCAATGCCATAAAAAAGCCATTTCCATCCCCCTCAAGTCTCTCCAAGATTATTCAAGTTCAAAACTAGTCATCCATGAAAGCTTGAAAGTGTTTTAAAGACAAATGTGGTGTTCTCTTCTGATTTATGTCTCTCCCACTTCTCTCTTCTCCCTCCTAGTCCACTTGGACTATTCTTCTCTTTGAAGCCCCATCTTTTACCCCCTTTTCTTGCATGCTTGAAATAAGAGAGCTCCTAGCTCATGCCTAGAGGAAAGCTTGTGGGAGCCACCATATAGGGGGATCTCCCACAAGCCTACTTTGAGATGGTATGATCTTGGAGCACCTTGTAATGTGGTGTGGCCTCTTAGCCTTGTATGACTTCATGACCCCCTTTGCATAGGGCTCTTACATTCATGGATTGCATGCTTGGCTTCACTCTTACTTTTGTCATCTTCTTGCTTCTCTAAAATCCTTATAAAAATGTTTTTATAAAAATTGCTAAGAGTAGGTTTCTTGAAGTCTAGGATGAAACCCCAAGTTTTCATGTTCTAGAAAGCTCGCCATTGGCCTCATAACCTATAATTTGCATTATTGTACTTCTTTACATTTCGTGTTGCATTAAAATGGCTTTTAAACCCTTCTCTTCTATATTGATTTTTAAGAATCTACTCCCTTGAGTTTTGTGGTGGAAATGGTCCCTTGGAACTCTCTCTTGATTGGTTTTTCCATTATCTTAACCATATGAATCCTAGTTCATTACAATTGGTTTTTTTTCACCCTAAGAGTGGTTTTTAAAACAACTCTCTTTAAAAGAGGTTTTCAAAAGGGCATTTATTTTCATTATTATTAAAATAGTTTCGAACTCTCTCTTTCTATATGATTTTCAAAGCATTGCATTCATGAGTTTTGTGGTTGAAATGGTCCTCATGGAATCCTCTCTTGAGTAGTCTCCTCATTTATTGACCATAGGATTCCTAGCTCACTAGAGTGATTTTCTACACCCCAAAAGTGGTTTTCAAAACAACCCTCTCTAAGAGAGTCTTCAAAAATGCAGTCTCTTTATTTTGTATAAAAAAATAATTTTCTAAAACCACCATTACATGTTGATTTTCAAAAGTTTTGCTCTCTTTAAGTTAGTGGTTATAATGGTCCCAATGAAACCTCCTTGCAGTGGTTTTCAAATATCAATCATATAAACCATACACTTGATTAGAGCTCATTTTCATGCAATGATCTTTTTTAAAAATTCATGTAACTCTCTAGAGTTATTTTCCAAATCCGTTACAAAACATCATAGTTTTTAAAACCCCTTTTCAAAATTCATGCATCAAACCACCTTTCCAAAACCACTGGGTTCAAACCCTAGTTTAAAATCACTTTTCAAAACTACCTTCCAACCTGAGATTAACTTGACCCTAGTTGTCTTATATTAGGTTAACCTAACCTAAGTTAGTTAACCAGGGTCAACTAAACCCTAGGTTAACCTGACCTTAGTTAGTTAACCCTAGTTCAATCAAGCCCAAGGTTAGTCTAACTCTAGTTGGTTAACCCTCGGTCAATCCAACCCTACTTCAACCTAATTCAAGTTAGTTAACCTTAGGTCATTCCAACCATGGTTAGAAGGCTTCAAAGACTCCAATTCTAAACTTCTTTCAAACCCTTTTTCAATTCCAAAAATTATTTGCATGGCATGCATTCAAAAAGATCCTACTATCTTGAGTTTTCAAAAATCAATTCAAAAGTCTTTTCTAATTCTTCCATACCCTATTCAAAAATATTTTTAAGAATTTTCTTAAATTTGTCTTAACATAAGTGGCTAGACATTTACTATTTCCACAAGCTATTTCATAACTCACAACACTAAAGGTGATCTTAACCCTCTCATGGTTAAGGTTTCCTTAGAGAAAGTGACACATCAAGTGTGACCTTCTAAGGTCTATATAGGGTGTCAAACCCTAAATGTTTTTCAAAAACCTTTTTCAAACATCACATTCTTGAAGCAATTCTAATCCTTCCATGGTTAAGATTGCTCAAGTGTAAGTGTGGTATTCAAGAAGGATTCTACAACCCTAAAGTTTTAAAAATCAAAGGAAAGTCTCTAGCCCCTTTTCCAAACATGTTTTCAAAACTCATAGCCCTGAAGGAGTTTAGTTCTTCAACAACTAAACTCTTAAAGGTGATAAAACAACTACTTTCAAAAACTTTTTGAAGACAAGTTTACAAGGGCATTTCAAATCCAAACTATACCTCTAAAGTTTTTAAAACAAAACTTTAAAACATTTTCAAAACTCCCCTGAGTTTTTCAAAGGACTTTCAAAACTCCCTTGAGTTGATTCAAAGCACTTTCAAAACTCCCTTAATTGATTTGAAACATTTCAAAACTCTTCTGAGTTAATTTCAAAAAAATTTAAAATCATTTGCAAACCTAATTTCAAAAAACACTTCAAACATTCTAAGTCCTATTCAAAGGCATTTTTCTAAACTCTCAAGTTCTCTTTTTTCAAAGACCTCAAAGTGTCTTTAAAAGCTTCCAAAGACCCCAATGTGTCTTCTAATTTTGTCAATTTGCCTATTTTTTATCGGGCCCTACTTGAACTACGAATGACTTGATTCTCACCGAATGAGATACGTAGGCAACCTAAAATGGTGCAGTCATAACCTTTATTTCAACCTAAGTTCCCTTTTCAAAAGTTTCTATCAATTTAAGCTTTATATCTCAAATCTGTTCAAAACTTTCATATTTTCAAACATCATTTTCAAAACATACATCATGCATTATTCATCCAAAAAGTGATGACCAAACCTATTTTTTAAAATTCTAAAAGTGGATATTTGTAACCGGTTATTCAAGTGAGTGAATTAAGGGTGATTAGACATGTAGGTACTGAAAGGGCCGGGTAAGGTGATGATCTTATGATGTCTTCCCTATACGCAAGCAACTCCCGGGCCATAGATTTCTAGTTTCAAAGACCAATCCGGAGTCATGTTTTCAAAAGGGCTTTAAAACATTTTAAAAGGTTGCTAAAACCTCTTTTCCAAAAACCTTCTTAAAAAGGACTTTTTTATAATGATTTCAAAAAACCTAAGTTTAGTCTTCAGATTATACTTAGTTTTAGGTGACCTAACACATCTTTAACTATGTTAGGTGGCAACTCTAAACTTTTTTCAAATGCCCTTGTTTAAGTCAATTTCAATATCAAACCAAGTCGCATTCACCCTCTTAGGAGTATGAGTTCTAACGAGAGAGTGCCATACTTTTTCCCGAGCCAAGAGGGCTTGGTTAAAACTAGGGCACAACAATGGCATTGGATCAACTCAACCTTAGCTTGATCTACCTACATCCCCTTGTTGGACATCATATGTCCAAGAACTATACCATGTGTCACCATAAAGTGACACTTCTCTCAATTAAGCACTAGATTGTTGTCCTCGCATCTCTCCAAAACTTTCTCAAGGTGCTCTAAACAAGCCTCAAAAGTATTCCCATAAATCGAGAAGTCATCTATGAAAACTTCTAGGATCTTCTTAACCATGTTTCTAAAGATAGACATCATACACCTTTGAAAGGTGGCCGATGCATTGCATAGACCAAAGGGCATTCTCTAATATACATGCGTGCCAAAGGGGCACATGAATGTAGTCTTATCTTGGTCTTATAGTGTGACCTCTATCTAGTTATAGCTAGAATACCCATCTAAGAAACAGTAACATGCTCAGTCTGCTACTCATTCCAAGACTTGGTCCAAGAATGGAATTGGGAAGTGATCTTTCCTAGTGGATGCATTAAGTTTATAATAGTCTATACACATTCGCCAACCTGTTTGAATTCTAGTAGAAACTAGTTCATAAGCTCATTCTTTACTACCATAACTTCCGACTTCTTAAGGACAACTTGGGTTGGACTAACCCACGTAAAGTCAGAGATGGGGTATATAATACCCGCATCAAGAAGATTCAACACTTCTCCTTTTACGACCTCTTTCGTGTTAGGGTTTAAACGTCTTTGCATTTGACATACAGATTTAGACTCTTCCTCAAGATATATACAATGAGTACAGATGAAAGGACTAATACCGTGAAGGTTTGCTATAGTCTAGCCTAGAGCTTTTCTATGACTCTTGAGCACTTTTAACACCGATTCCTCTTGGCCTTCAAACAGACTTAAGGATATGACAACGGGGTAGGATTCACCCTCACCTAAGAATGCATATTTTAAAGTAGAAGGTAAGGGTTTCCTCTCTAGAGTGGGTGACTTTTGCTTAGAAGACTGACTTTATGGCACTTCGGGTAAAGGCTTCAAAAGTGAGGGTCCAATGACCCACATGCATGTAAGGCTCACTCCATTCTCCAACTCTAGATGGGTCCCTATAACTTGTACACTCGGATTCCAATTGGTCATGGGGCTCACTCCAAACTAGAGCCCTTTCAATCAAATCCTCTATGAACTTGCCGTCCACATGCTCTTGGATAATAGACTCAAATAAGTCTACCTCCTCAATGTTATCTACCTTTCCCTTTTGCTTACCCACCGCCTCTTTTACATACAACTTCCTTTTCGCAGTATACAAGTCCTTCAAGAACTTGGCATAGGAAGGTATTTGTTTGATGGCATCTAAGATAGGAATATTGACTTGAACCTATTTAAATATATCATAGATTTCAGAGTTCAAAGACTCTTTCTTAGTTTTAGTCAATCCATGAGGAAATGGACGTATTTCAAACCTTCAATGCCCGCACCTTCAGATGCATCAATTAATTTTTTAGACAGCTCAGAATGTTTCCCATTTTCTTTTTCTTCACTCTTATTATTTTTCTTACTCTTTTCTCTCTTTTGTTCATGTCCTAACCATATAGACTCATCCTTATTTCCTTGGTTGTTTTCTTTAGGAGTGATGATTTTATCTAGTTATTTTTCTCTCCTAAGGGATGATGGTCTGAATCTACTCATGTGTAGTGACAGCGTAATTTTTAGGTTTAGGATTTGGTTAGGGTTAGGCAAGAAATTGCCCTTGTGTCTGTTGTGTCATCAACATCTTGTGGATGTCTTTGATTATAGTGTTAGTTTTCCCTTGTGATTATTCCAGATTTGTGACCCTAGTTGTGAGTGCTCTTAGATCATTCGTCACTTAGTTGTCCTCATTACTTCTCCTATGAGAAGGTTGGTATTGTGTCTGTTGAAGTATGTATGGTTGTGATACTGGTTGTGTGGAATAGGGCATTGGTTGACTTTGAAAAGTTTACAGTGGTGATTGAAAGGATTGTGGGGGTTGTTAGAATGGTTGAGGGTTTTGAGGACCCTCTTGTTTCCACCCAAAATTAGGGTGATTCCTCCAACTCGGGTTTTATGTATTGGAGTAAGGATTATTCTAACTCCTCTGGTTTTGGTATCCCCCTTGAAATTGACCAACCGCATTTACTTGGCCATGAAGTGTTTCCCTTACCTCCGGTATAACTAGACATGATGCAATGTCATAATCCAACATGTCACAAACTAAGCATAGTGAGGTTGTCTCAACCGGTACGGTAGTGGTGGCCTTAGAAGTTTTTAAAGCCTCCAATTTGCGTATGAATGACATGACTCTAGCTTGTAGGTCTTCTACTTCCCCTAATTGGTGTTTGACTCCAACATGTGAGGTAGTGGGTATGTGATTTTGAGTCCCCGTACTAGCCCAGTCTCTTGCCAAGTTCGCTAGATAGTTGAAGTAATTGTATACCTCTGTGGGGTTTTTGTTTGGATAGGTTCCCGCGCACATGGATTCGAAAAACATCTTCAATTGAGGAGTCAATGAATAATAGAACGTGTTTATGATGTGCCATTCTAGGAAACCGTGATGTGGACATGCGAATAGTAGGTCCTTGAACCTTTCCCAACATTGGAAGAAAGTCTCACCATTAATCGATGCAAATTGAGAAATGGCACGTCGTAGTTCCTCAATACGATTTTCTGGAAAGAACTTTTTTAAGAACTCCCCTTGAAGTGTATTCCATTAATGTATGGATATAGGCCATAGTGAATTAAACCACCTCTTAGCCTTGTCCTTTAGAGTCAATGGGAAGAGTTTTAAAAGTAAAACCTCCGGAGGACATGTGTTATCTTGAAAAATGGAGCATGCAACCTCAAAGTATTTGATATGCGTGTATAGTTGCTCTGAATCAAAGCCATGAAACTGGGGCATGGCTTATAGCATTCTTGGTTTAAGATTTAGAGTAGTTTGATGTCCAGGAAGTACTATGGCAGATGTAGGTATTTGCCTTAAAGGGTTCATGTAGTCCCTCATTGTATGGTTTTGGGTTGCTGGTTCCTCGGCGTTGCTTCCCCTTTCATAGCCATTATTTCAGCCATTGTTTCAGTTTTGTCCATTGTTTTCATCTATCGGGCCATGTCCAAGTGGATCATTAATGCTTTCCATAGGTATAAGTCATGAATCAACCAAAGGAAATCAAGGTAAATCTGTTGGATTGAAACGAGTAGGTGGTGGCGATAAATAACCCAGTGGGAGGTTACATAAAGGGTCGACTCTACAAAGACGATGGGTGTGATTTCTAAAGAATAAGGACATACAAATGTAATGCACATATAAATCAAGTCAAGTCATTTCGAGCCTTCAATCTCCATAGAAATATCAACTCCATTGCCCACAAGAAATTTAAAAGCAACCCAACCGATCCTCCAATCTCTGTATACAAGGCAAAACCACTAATAAACACATAGCATGTAGCCTAATCGCCTTTAATTCCGCCTCCTAATTACAATATGCCTAGACCCCTAAAAAGAATAAAAACAAATAAGATCCTAAGATTCTAATATAAAAACAAATGGAACGAAGTTACCACGTGGCCTTAGTTGACGATTCCTCCGCTATTGTAAGTTAATGGTGAAGCAGTCCGCTGAATTTTGCGTTGACTCAGGTTCGTGTTCTAGCATGCCTCTTGCGGTCACTTGTGTGAAAGCAAGCTCCCCAGCAACGACGCCAAAACTTGACTCGCACCAAACGTGTGTTTGAGATAATCCCAAGTATAAGATGGCAAAATAGTATATACTCGGAGTACGAGATCATTCCCACGAGGAGCAGTTTACACAGAACCAAAAGAAGTATAAAAATCCTCTCAATAGCTCACAAAAATCCAAACAAATTGCTTTTAAAAAGAAAATAAAATTCTATTTATTTTGGAAAAGGTCTAATTATCTGAACTAACTAGCTAGCAAAGATAAATAACTTGAACAAGGTTTGATTATAAAGTAATGAGAACAAGTCACAGGATTAATCGATCCAACCAATTGTGCCTCTTGAAATTTCAAAGGAAATAATTTTGTAACTTAAATCCTTCAACTACGATGCGAGTCTCGGATTCGGAAGATCTAACGATAAAAATCAAGTGTTCTTTAAAGCTTCAACTTCTAGATTAATTCAGGTTGTTAGATTCAAGGACGAATACCATCGATTCATGCAGTGTATATACTGAATATAGATTCACGCATAAACATTATCGAACATAATCAAACATCCAAATGGTCAAAGATTTCTAGACTAAAGAAGAAAAAGAAAGATAAAAAAAGAAAATTAAACTTTGAAACCCAAAATCTCACCTCCTTTGTTTATCCAAGACCTTCAATTGGTCTTCACAATCGATCCCAAGATGAAAAGATTAGCTACTCATCTCCATCTAAGAAAAAACTTGAAATAATTGAATGAATATTGAAATATAGATTTAGTGCAAAGAAATGAAAGAAATCTTGAATTGAATGCAAAGAATCTAGAAAACTTGCATTAAAACTTGTATTGAAGTGAATCTTATTACAAAAAAGCAACAACCTAATAAATCTAAGCTATTCTAGTGTAAAAACTTTAAAAACTCTCTACAATGGCCGCCCCCTCAAACATAAATCGAGTAGGTATTTATTAGGGATTGCAGTTCAAACCCTAGAAAAATCCTTATTAAATTTTCAGACTCATCATCTCTATCAAATTCCTCTTCCTTTTCGAAGTCACTTCATGTGATTGTTAAAACTCTACTTCCCTTGTTCTTCTTTTTGTTTAGACAATCTGTAGCAATATGCCAAAAGCCATGACATTCAAAGCATTGTTTTTTACTATACTTATTAAATGACTTTCTTATAAACTTCATTTTTTCAAAAGGTTTTCCTTTAATTTTATCAAAAGAGGAAGACTAATCTAGTTTGTCATTTATTGAAAAAAATTTTGAACTTTTTGACAAACAAGGCCATCTCCTCGATACCCATATCAGATTCACTATTATCAGCTTCATTTATGTTTTCCTAAATGGAATTTAAGGTAACACCTTTATTCCTTCTAGGTTGACGAAAATTTACTTCAAATGTTTGTAAGAATCCTACCAAGTCTTCTACTTTCAAGGCATCAAAATCTCTACTTTCGAACTAATTTTGAAGTAGAGATTTGTTCACCAAGGTTAGAACTTAAGTTAACGATATCACTTAGTTTAAAATAAAATTGATCAAATGTTTCATTGTCTTCCATTCTCAGAGTTTCAAGAGCAGTTTTCAATCGCTGAAGCTTGGCGATTCTTACAGTAGTAGTATCCTCATGGGTGATCTGTAAAATATCTCATGCTTCTTTAGCGAGTTCACATTTCGAGATTCTATGAAACTCTTCTACTGTGACCTCATTATAAATGGCATTTATAACTTTAGTATTCCATTCACAGTCCTCATAATTGACTCTATCCCAAGCTGTAATAGCTTTTGAAGTAGTTACTTTACCGATTGTGACTATAGGTGGAGTCTAGCCATTGATAACTACCAGCCAGACACGTTCATCAATAGATTTAAGAAATGCCCTCATTTTAGCTTTCCAATAGGGATAGTTAGTCCCATCAAGCAATGGAGGTTGAGAAGTTGAACTACCTTCTTTTGACCAATCCATAGACATTGACAATTAGGACCTCACTCTTTAAAAGATCAAAACAGTTTTGAGTTTCCCGCTTTGATACCAATTGAAAAACCTAGCCTTTGTCTATGTTTTGTCCAACAGACTAATCACTACAATATTTGGTCAAGGTGTAATGGCTATGAGTAATATTGTACAATCTAAGATAGAAGAGAGAACAAACTATTCAACCAAGAACACACATACTTTTTTCTGTGAAAATCCTAAATGGGAGAAAAATCACGCGGCCCCTTTGCTAGACAAAGATCATGCACTATAACTTGTAGTTCAAATGGTTACAAGACTCTTTACAATTAAAACCTATCAGCTCATTGATCTCATGATTGTCTAGATCTTGCTTGTATCCACGATTCACCATCACCGTGTTTGACCACTGTTCAGATCCCCTTAGAATGGATTTTGCACTTTGAACTCATTCAAGACTTTCGATCTCTTTAATTTAGTTGAAGAAGATTGTTGCTAAGACACGTTTCTAAGCTTTTTGGATGGTGGAAAATATTCTCTCAAAGCATTTTAAGTGTGGCGGCTTAGATAAAGTCTGGGAAAGTGTGTTGGTCCTCAAATAGGAGCAAAAACCCTAGCGGCACAAATCCCGAGAATCTAAATTTCAAGTAACTAATCCCCGCGAGATCCCGCGAGCTCAATCCCCAGATTTTGCATGCTCATTGTTTTTGCCATAGACATCCCACAAGAATCTCGTGAAGCCATACCTATTTTGCGTGCTCACTATTTTTGCCCTTGACCTCCTGCGACATCCTGCGAGGTACCTATGAGATCTTGTTCTGCATCTAGCACATTATTTTTTTCCCTCGAGAACCCTCGAAGTCCATCAACGTCTCTCAAAGTCCATATGTTTTCCCAAGATGTATCATACAAGTCTCTCTTAGCACAAGCTTGCATGAATAAGCTTCAAATCCGTTCCAAATGCTTATGATTGATGTCCCAATTTTTTAAATTACATCAAACGTGACTTGTCATGAAATTTAACCAATTACATAACCTTACACTTATCTTATCAGATAGATGTTGATCTGACTACTTCTAGAGAGTTGTCAACTTTATATACATACATCTAGCAATAGAGATGAGTGCAGATATACAAACATATACAGAGAGATATACATCTTGTGTGTTCAGATTACTCTCAGAGAAAGTTCTTCATTGTTGATCATTATATTCTCTAAAGGAGATTGGCATCCAATCCTATCTTCATCGATTGAAGAAGGGTAAATGTATTTCATGGTGGATTCGTTTGTTGAGGTAATGCAGCTCATGGTAGATTTCAAAGGTATCATGGATCTCGATACTCAAGCAACTGCTGACGAACCATGTAGTGAATGGGTTAATACATGATTGTGGTGATTCATTAAATACAATGATAACACACCTAAAATATGGAGGAATCGACACCTAGAGGCACAGTGAGATGTAGGGTTGGGTTATAAGTGTGAATTTGTAGTCAGCTCTTGGATAGTGCATTGCATGGTTAGACTTAGTCCCACGGTTTTTTTTCTGTTTTGGGTTTCCATGCTAAAATCCCTTGTCTCTATGTGTGATTTCTTTTATTTTTCTTGCATAAGATTTATAATATATACATAATTGCTAAGTTAATGTTTGATAATTAAAATTGGTCATTCGTATCGTCACCGTGATTAAAGTAGAACTATGTATTACGGAATTCAGATTTTTTCACACGCACACAAATATATATATACATTTGTTATAATATATCTTTTAAAATAAATAAATGTGCCTCCGCAGGAATTTTAAGAATTTGATATGGTTTTGGCTGTTCTCCATGCATTCTTATTGCTTCAGATGTTTTTGAGGTTCAATACGTAGAAGTTTTTATTAGGAAATCATTTTCATCATTAGAGTCCGATGTATTGTATTCTCTAAATATTCATTAATATTATAATTACTCTTTTTCTGATGGGACTTGTGATTAATCCATGAAACCATCTCATACATGGTGTGGAAAAGAAAATTCAAACCATTGAAACTAGGGAGATACCAAACAAATTTCAACTACCAACGATCCTCACTTGTAATGGAGATGAAATAGATAAGCCTGCAAAATCCTCACTGAGTCCTCCAAGTCAATCCCTCTCTCTGGGTTTTTGGTTTCTTTTATTGTTTTTTTCTTTCTCTCAAAGCAAATGGATTCAAAATCTTTCATAATAGAGTTGACTAGAGAAGGATTTGAATACAACACTTGGCCAAAACAAAACCTGAGAAAAAAAAATGAAAATAACATTTAAGATAAAATTTTACAACCAGAAAATTTGTACATTAAAAAAGAAATATCATTTTAAAATAAAACACCAGTTATGATAGCTTTTAATTATAGAAATACTCTGGCTACCATCATTGATGCAGAGCAAAAATTACAAGCATCGTTCTCAGAATTGTGCGAAATTTGACAAGTTGATGGAAAATACAATTCTAAGAATAACCCATAATATATTTCTACTTATTTTTTTAAGCCACTTGTTTTGGTAAATTTTGTGGAATCCTGTTTTGGTAGTTTGGATTAAATTATAATAGTATAATTTTCTAGTTCTATGGTTTCCTATTAAGCTAGTTTCCTTAGGTGTTTAATTTCTTATGTGCTATTATTTGTTCGCCACTACTCTTTGGCCTATATATAAAGGCTCACTCTCAGTGTAGTTTATGAGTTAATGAGATTATAGAGTGAAAAGCCTAGCCTTTGTCTATGTTTTGTCCAAGAGACTAAAACCTACAATATTGGTTCAAGATGTTATGGCAATGAGCAATATTGTACATACCAAAATACAAAAGAAAGCAAATCATTCAATCAGGAACACGTCAGTCTTTTGCCATGAAAACCCTTAAATGGGAGAAAAACCACTTGTCCCCTTTGCCGGACAAAGATCATTCACTATATCTCGTTGTTCAGAAGGTAACAAGACTCTTTACAATCAAACATATCAACTCCATGATCTAATGATTGTCTTGACCTTACTCGTATCCACGATTCACAGTTTCTGTGCTTGACCACCGTTCAGATCCCCTTAGAATGGATTTCACACTTTGAACTCCATCAAGACTCTTGATTTCTTCAATTAGGTTGAAGAAGATTGTTGCTAAGATCTGTTTTTGAGCTTCTAGGAAGGTAGGAAATACTTTTCTTTTGGAGTTTTTGATAGTGGCAGCTTAGATTAGGTTTGGGGAAGTATACTGGGCTTTAAATAGGAGCAAAAACCCTAGCAGTGCGATTCCCAACAAATTTGATTTCGCTCAGCTCGCTCTCGCAAGGTCTTGCAAGGATCCCATGAAGTGCATCTCGATCCTGCGAGGATCTAGCGAGCTCAATCCCAGATATTGATGTGCTTACTGTTTTTGCCCTCAACCTCCCGTGACATCTCGCGAGGGTCCTGTGAGGTTCTAGCTAATCTGCATGCTCACTGTATTTGCCTTCGAAAGCCCTTGACTTCCCGCAAACATCCTGCAAGCTCCATGTTTTGCAAGCAACACACTGTTTTTGCCCTCAAGATCCCTCAAACTCCATCGACATCTCTCGAAGTCCCCTCCAATAGCTAAAATGTATCATACAAAACTCTCTTAGCCGAGCTTGCATGAATAAGCTTGAAAGTCCTTCCAAATGCTTGTGATTGATAACTCAAGTCTCCAAAATACATCAAAACAAGAAGTGTCACGAAATTTAGCCAATTACATAAACTTACAATCTCCCTATTTAGCAATTTCGTGACCAAAACCCTATTCTACACGACATTACCATTACAGGGAAAGAAAACAAAAAAAAAAAAAAATACAAGGACTCCCTAATAACAAGCACCAATCACAAGTACGTGAAACATCCCTACAGACTACATCAACCAACCAAACCAGCCCAATCAAGTGCAAGCGAAATAATAAAACAATATATAGAAAATGTAAAAAACATGTAGCAGCTCTCCCCCTTTTGGGAATAAGTTGACAAAAGAAGCTAGCCATGTGAAGTAAAATCCAATAACCAATATAGGGAGAAACGGTGTAGGAGTCAATCACAAAAGCCTCAAGCATGCAAAACGAGGGACCCAGCAAAACCAATTTCCAATAATATCTGTACGAAAGATATAAAAAAAAAAAAAAGCAATATCCACAAGATAAATCATCCACCAGACACAACTACCGACGATGAATGCTCCGATTGAAGTCATTCACATCATGAATAAACTTGGTGTGCCGTTGAGAGAGAGCAGACAAGGTATCCCAAACACAGACAATATCACGCTCATGTCGCTCTACGATAAGATCAATCCACTCATGAACCAGGCCAATGTACACCACCAGGTCAGTGTGGATCGATGTCAGTTGGGTGGAGAGAGTAGCAATGATCGCAACAGTAAAGGAGGAGGAATCAGACACAGGAGCAGACGATGAATAGCCGCAGGAGTAGTGGAGGAAGATGGTGCTGCAGGATCAACAGGAGGAGCTTTATCATCCAAAAGTTCCACCCCAGGCAGCGGCAACTGTGCTGGGGGAGGTGCAATGCCAAGATGGGCATTACTTAACCTGAAGGTCTGACGAGAGATGGGCTTCCTAACTAGGGTACACGTCTCGTCGGGCGCATCCTCAATTTGATTATGAGAGAGAAAGTCTGTAATCAAAATCCCAAAAGGAAGATAAGCACACAAGAGTTGTCCACAGAGGCCTCGAGGATAAGATTGAACATGAGATGACCGATATCCATAGCAAGGTCAATGGCTATGGCATGCATAAGACGAGCATGGGACTCAACGATCTTGCTCACATGTGAAGTGCAGAGAAAGAAATCACACACCACATGGTCTAGCACCCGAAAAGCATCCTTAATCTCTTTTTGCTTAATGAGAATCGAAAGACCAGGTGGCTAATTGCCTCCAGAAGAGAGGAGAAGCTGGGCCAAAGAATTTAATGTAGGCCCAGTGCGAGTAGGAGGATAGTGGAATTCAGTGATAATAGGGCGAGTAATGTGGTGAAAGGTGCAAATATCGGTGATAGAAAAAGTTAGAGGCACCTTACGCACAAACGACTGCAACGAACCAGCCTCCTTGTCTAGAGCATAAATATTCACATAAAATTCTCGAACAAGCTCCTGACTAACCAACCCATTACACATTGCTAGACGGGTCCAACCCCACTTAGAAAAGTAGGTATGGATACACATCTCAGAGAACTAATTGAGGATAACAACCCGAGAGAGAAAAACGGGTCAGGAGGAAAAGGAACGATCATACCAAGACTCAGCCTCAGAGGCGGGTTTAAACCGAGACACTTCAGGGGATAAAGAAACTCCCCCTTAACGTGACGACACAACACCAGAGGTGCCAGAGCGAAGGCACTTGCTCGGGGAACGAGGAGTAGACTGAGTGCTAGGGGAACTAGGGCCAGACCGTTTGCTCGGGGAACCAGAGGTATGGTGAAAAGGAAGGGTTTGTGGCCCTTTTTGTTTTCTAGATGTCAGAATCATAATGCACACCAACGCAGACACACCAGTCTAACAGTGACTAGTCCAAGTAAGACCCACGCAAACACAACCACAACAAGCAGAAAACCCAAATAAAACTAATAAGTAGGGCTAACACAAAGCAATGCTAAATGAAAACCCAAACAGGATAGACACACCAGTCACCGTGACTGGGTCAATAATAGTGGGCCAAAAAAACAACCACAATCTTGACAAAGCGGGAGCAATGGCGCCGCTCGACGAGTGATTCACACCTCACAACTGGAAAAACACAACCCCAAAGACTTAATCAACGACAGAACATAAAACCCCCAAAAACCCAAACCCTAGATCTGAAGAACACCTAAAATTGTGACAGGAAGAGGAATAAAGAGAGGAGAGGAGGATTACCTCAACAACGATCCAGAAGAAGCAATGAAGAACGAGGAGAAGAAGCTCGTTGGATTAAGGAGGAACAGGCACCTGTGATCGCTAGTCGTCGTGGGTTCAAAGAGGAAGAAACGAAACAACAAAGGAAAAAGGAAAAGGTAAAACTCGCTGGGGAGATAAATAGTACCCTAATAAGTCAACTTCGCGGGAGCGAGATCTAGCGACATCCTGCGAGATCACCTGACCAAAAAAAATACACCCAAAACAACAAGAGAACCCACCTAACCAAGGCCTCAATAATCAACACATTTAAAACACAAGCAATGAAGATAAAGAAGACTTAAACATGAAAATTTGACATCAAGATAGATCAAGAAGGGCATGCTAGCAATTAAAGACACACAAAGATGATAAAAACCATACTACCAATTATGAAACGTGATACAGGTCCGTCAAAAGATCAATGAGAATATGGACCTAAGAACATAATCATGGCAATGTTCATCATGGAAGCTTCCTCCTAGACAATAATGTACTCGAAGTCCAACCACCATGTTATCCCAATAACGATATTTAACCATGAAATGTTTTTGTTAAGAATCACATACTCTTCTAATCAACATTTGAAGTTTCAACCCTATCTCTCCAGCTTAGAAGCACAATAGACAATCGAGGGGTGGTGGCTTTCACACATGTGAGCAGGTAGCCATCACCTCTTGTCACATAACAAGGGTACCTTCTCACAAACTCACAGGTAGCCCTTTCCACCCAAACATTTTTTTTATTTCTAAATTTTTTTTTTTTTTTTTTTTTTTTGGTGAAAGGGTATACATGACCAAGGTCAATTGAGGCATTCCTAACCAAAAGAAGACAACCATGATGAGGTTCGCAAAATGATTACAAAAGGTCAGACTCCATATTCTAAGAGATCTCAAGAGGACAACATCTGATAAACATGAATTATAAGCATGACTGGAATCACCAATGATGCATGAATCACAAACACACAATCCAAGATGCACACAAGATTCAATTTATGTCATGCTCATGCCTCTAGCAATTCATGGGAAGTGCTTTAAATAGATGACAAAGAAAACCAAACGCAGGTCACACTAAAGACACACACACACACAACAGGAAACAAAAACAATAAAAAAACACGAAGACAGACTTGAGATAAGATGAAGCAGGAACTGAGCTCAAGCTTGGACCCTAGTAAGACAGACTACTCGAGAGAGCACACTCCTAGGGATTTCCATAGAAATTCAAACCTAAGAGTGTCAAGGGATTTAGTGAAGAGATTAGCAAGTTGTTTCTTAGTATAAATATGCTCTAGAGAGATGACCTTCTCTTCAACTAATTCACGAATAAAGTGATAGCGAATGTCAATATGTTTGGTGCGAGAATGTTGAACAGGATTCTTAGAAATACTAATCACACTCATGTTGTCACAAAACAAAGTTATAATATTCGGTTCAAGGCCATAATCACACAACATTTGTTTCATCCACAAGGGCTAAGCACAACAGCTTCCAGCAGTTATGTACTCTGCCTTAGTTGTGGACAAGGAGATGGCATTCTGCTTTTTAATATACCAAGCAACAAGGTTATTGCCTATATAAAAACACCCACCAGAGGTGCTTTTACGATTATCAGTAGACCTTGCCCAACCTACATCAGTATAGCCTGCAATATGCGCATTAGTGTTCAAGGTAAACCAAATACCATGCCCAATAGTACCATTGACATATTTAATAATTCTTTTAACCGCAAACAAGTGTGATTCTTTGGCACATGCCTAGAAACGAGCACAAAAACCAACACTAAAAGTAATGTCAAGTCTACTAGCAGTTAAGTAAAGCAAACTACCAATCCTGCTCCTATACAACGTTTGATCAACATTCTTGCTTGAAGCATCCTTACTAAGCTTAAGACTAATACTTATGGGAGTCCTGGCATGCTTAGTATTTTCCAAACCAAATTTCTTCAATAGGTCTTTAAGATATTTGGACTAAGAGATAAAAATCTCTTGATCCATCTATTTAACTTGCAACCCTAGGAAGTAATTCATTTCACCCATCATGCTCATTTCAAATTGACTTTTCATATGTTCAGAAAAATTATGAGTAAGCTTTTCAGAAGTAGAACCAAACATAATATCATCCACATAGATTTGAGCAATAAGAATGCATTTTGATTTTTTCTTTATGAACAAAGTTTTATCAACTCCCCCTCGAGTGAATCCAGACTCTAGCAAAAAGGCAGTCAATCTCTCATACCAAGCTCAAAGAGCTTGTTTCAATCAATACAAAGTTTTCTTGAGCTTATACACATAGTCAAGATGCTTAGGGTCCTCAAACACTATGGGTTGTTTAACATAGGCTTCTTTTTGAAGAATGCCATTTAGAAAAGCACTCTTCACATCCATCTGATGAAGTCTAAAGCCTAGATAACAAGTAATGGCAAGCAAGATGCGAACAGACTCCAACCTTGTAACAGGGGCAAAGGTCTCATCAAAGTCTATTCTTTAAATTTGAGTGTATCCTTGTGCTACAAGTCTTACCTTATTTCTAATGATAGTGCCATACTCATCAGGTTTGTTCTTAAATATCCATTTGGTACCTATCACATCCACATTATGGGGTCTAGGCACAAGAGGCCAAACATCATTACGCACAAATTGACTCAACTCTTCATGCATAGCAGTAACCTAATGCTCATCAGTCAAGGCTTCTTTCACATTTTTTTGTTCAAATGAAGAGGTATAGTATAAGTAGTTTATCTCATTCCTTACCTGATGCCTTGTCTTCATTGGCTCTGTGACGTTTCCAATCACTTGATCTAAAGGATGATTTAGTTTCACTCTAGATGATGGCCCTAGGGTGCTGTTAGATCCATCTTTGGAGTTGGTCAAGGAGGTCACAGCATCATCCCTCTTCTCGTTATTTTCTTTCTCAAAATTTTCAGAAGATGCACTAACTGAATCATAGTCCTTATCAAATGCAATGTCAGTGTGAACTAAAGAATCATCAATAACCACATTTATCGATTCAATAATAGTAAGAGCACGTAAGTTACAAACACGATAAGCTCTACTATTAATGGAATATCCAAGAAAGATACCTTCATCGCTACTAGTGTCAAATTTACTCAGATGCTCTCTATCCCTCAAGATATAGCATTTGCTCCCAAATACTCTAAGTATTTCACATTAGGCTTCTTACCTTTCCATAGTTCATATGGCGTCTGGTTTGTACCAATTGTCAGATAGACTCAGTTTGTAATGTAGCATGCGGTATTTACCACCTTAGCCCAAAACCTTTGTGAAACTTTCTTACCATGAAGCATAACTCGGGCCATTTCCTGGATTACTCTATTCTTTCTCTCCACCATGTCATTATGTTGTGGTGTCTTTGGAGAAGAGCACTCATGTTTTATACCTTGCTCATCACAAAAATTAACAAACTCAGAATTCTCAAATTCCTTACCATGGTCGATATGAATTCTGCGAATGCATTTGATTTTTGTGCCCTTCTCTACTTGCACTTTCAGACATAAAGCTTTAAACACAAAGAAAGTGTCAATTTTTTCTTGAATAAAATCAACCCATGTAAATCTAGAAAAATCATCGACAGCCACAAAAATATATTTCTTTCCTCCAATACTCTCTATCTGAGTAGAACTCATAAGATCCATATGTACAAGTTCCAAGGGTCTAGATGTAGCAATTTGCTTGACTTTCTTATGTCTGAACTTAATTTGCTTCCCCAATTGGTATGGTCCACACACACAGTTTGTGGTTCTTCCAAGTTTTGGAGTTCCACGAATGAGTTTAGAACTAGACAGTCTAGAGAGATCGCTAAAGTTCACATGACCTAGTCTTTAATGCCACAGCTCAATCTCGTCCAGTTTAGCAGAATTGCAAATTATACCACTCTCAGAGGTGATCCCATTGCAGTTGTCAGGAGTAAGCACACATTTCATCACACAAGTATCCTCTTTATCGAAAATAGAGCATTCAGTTTTGGAAAACTATACTTGGTGTTATGCATCATATAACTGACTAATGCTTATGAGATTAGTCTTTAAGCCCTCAACTAGCAGAACGTCATCGAGGTTTGGTAACCCTTGAGATTTTATATTCCCTTTTCCTATAACTCTGGAGGTGCTGCTATCACCAAAGGTTACTAAACATCTATCACATTTAGTCACACTATCAAAACACCCTTTATTTCCACACATGTGCCTTGAGTAACCACTATCTAAGTACCACAAATTAGAGTTGTGAACCTTCAGGGTAGTGTGGACAACAAACCCTCTTAGGTCAGTTTTTCTTATCCATACAGTCTTAGGATTAGCACTTGGGTACTTTGAACGAGACTGTTGGTTAAGCTTTTGACCTTTCCTTAAGGTGTGTTTAATCACAGATCTTGCCATATAGTTTCCATGGTATTAAGGTTGAGCATGTTTTTGAAAATTCTAATTAGTAAAATTCCTTTGCTCAATCAACACATGGAATCTATTAGACATCTGACTATTATATGATCTACCTGGGTATTGAAAAGTACAAGTTTGAACATATTCCATAGGTAATCCATACAATTTATGACATTGTGGCCTAATGTGACCTCTTATACCATAATGATGACAGATAGGAACAACATAAGAAGAATTATCTTGATTTTGACGAGTATTATACCTTTCTTCGGGAACAAATTTGATGGGCTTGCTGTACTAGTATTGCTTTGATTTAGATGGTTTAGCCTCATACCCAATACCACGCGTATCCCATGAATGTTTCTGATCGAATCACACTTTCTCTACCGTGGATGCACTTGCCTTGTACTTCTTGAAGGTCATATTAGACTATCGAGTTTCTGAATTTTTTTTTTCAACAGCCTTCTTAAAACCTTCTCTCTCAAATGCCTCCTTCTCAAGAAACTTCACTTTGTTTGATAAGGTTACTCGATGTTTCCTCAACTGACTTATTTTGGTTTGAGCATCATCATTCATGCTTTTTAATGAAATAACTTCTTCCAGAGCCTTTTCAACTTCTTACCCAATTTGACATTCATATTGGTGAGTTTGTAAGACTGCTTGTACAATTGATCATAAGCTCGCTGCAGTTCACTTTTATCTTCATCATCTGATTCATCCTCATTTCCCTTAAGAGATCCCACTGTACCATTTGATTCCTCATATTTTTTCAATTCAGAAATATTAGATAAAGTCTCGATTACCTCAGAAGCTAATGCCATGAATGTCGTTAAATTCTCAGATTCATCATCACTTTTCGGCTCCTCTTCCTTCTCGAAATCACTCTAAGTGACTGTTAAAACTTTGCTTCCTTTATTTATTTATTTTTTTGTTTGAGCAATCTGTAGCAATATGCCCAAAGCCATGACATTCTAAGCATTGTTTTTGGCTAGACTTATCAGAGGAATTCCTGACAAACTTCATTTTATCAAAAGGTTTTCCTTTAACTTTATCAAATGAGGAAGATTGATCATGTTGTTGTTTGTTGAAAAATTTTTTAAAATTTTTGACAAACAAGGCTATCTCCTCAATACCCATATCCGAATTGCTATCCTCTGCCTCATTAGATTTTTCCTTGTTGGAACTTAAGGTAATACCTTTATTCTTTCTAGGTTGACGAAAGTTTGCTTCAAAAGTTTGTAAGGAACCCACTAAGTCCTCTACTTTCATGGCATCAACATCGCTACCTTCCTCTATGGCAGTAATCTTGGCTTGAAATCTCTCAGATAAAGACCTTAGAATTTTTCAAACAATTTTTTAAGGAGAGATTTGTTCACCAAGGTTAAAACTTGAGTTGACGATATCACTTTGTTTAAAATAAAATTGATCAAATTTTTTATCGTTTTCCATTCTCGAAGTTTCAAAAGTAGTTGTTAATCGCTAGAGCTTAGCAATTTTTATGATAGTCGTGCCCTCATGGGTGATTTGTAAAATGTCCCAAGCCTCTTTAGCGAGTTCACAGTGTAAAATTCTACGAAGTTCCTCAGCTGTGACCTCGTTAAAGATGGCATTAATAGCTTTACTATTCCATCCATAGTCTTCATAATCAACCATTTCCCAAGCTGTAATAGCTTTTAAGGTAGTCACATCATCGGTTGTGACTGTGGGTGGAGTCCAGCCATTAACAACAGCTTGACATACATGTTCATCTAAAGATTTAAGGAAAGCTCTCATTTTGGCTTTCCAATAGGGATAGTTGGTCCCATCAAGCAAGGACGATCAAGAGGTGGAACTACCTTCTTTTGGCCAATCCATAGACATAGGCAATCAGGACCTCACTCTTTAGAAAATCAAAATTGATTTTAAGTGTCCTACTCTAATACAAATTGAAAAATCTAGCCTTTGTCTATGTTTTGTCCAAGAGACTAAAACTTACAATATTGGTTCAAGATGTCATAGCAATGAGCAATATTGTACATACCAAAGCACAAAAGAAAGTAAGCCATTTAATCAAGAACACATCAGCCTTTTGCCGTGGAAACCTTTAAATGGGAGAAAAACCACGCGTCCCCTTTGTCAGACAAAGATCATGCACTATATCTCGTTGTTCAGACAGTTATAAGAGTCTTTAGAATCAAGCCTATCAACTCTATGATTTAATGATTGTCTTGGCCTTGCTAGTATCAACGATTCACTGTCTCTATACTTGATCGCCGTTCAGATCCCCTTAGAACGGATTTCATACCTTGAACTCCATCAAGACTCTTGATTTCTTCAATTGGGTTGATGAAGATTATTGCTAAGATCTGTTTCTGAGCTTCTAGGAAGGTAGGAAATACTTCTCTTTAGGAGGTTTTGATAGTGGCAGCTCATATTAGATTTGGAGAAGTGTGATGGGCTTTAAATAGAAGCAAAAGCCCTAGCGGCGCAATTCCCAAGAAATATGATTTCGCTCAGCTCGCTCTCATAAGGTCCCGCGAGGATCCCGCGAAGTGCATCTCGATCCCGCGAGGATCCATGAGCTTAATCCCAAATTTCAACATGCTCACTATTTTGGCCCTCGATCTCCAGCGACATCCTGCGAGGGTCCCATGAGGTTTTGGCCAATCTGCATGCTCATTGTATTTGCCCTTGAGATCCCACGACTTCCCATGAACATCCCGCGAGCTCTATGTTTTGTAGCCAGCACATTGTTTTTACCCTTAAGATCCCTCAGACTCCATCTACATCTCTTGAAGTACCCTCCAATAGCCAAAATATATCATACGAGACTCTCTTAACCTGAGCTTGCACGAATAAGCTTGAAAGTCCTTTCGAATGCTTATGATTGATAACCCAAGTCCCCAAAATACATCAAAATATGACGTGTCATGAAATTTAGCCAATTATATAAACACATATAGAGAGTTTCTTATTTTCCAATTTCGAGTATTTTGTGTGAATTAACAGTCATTGATGCCTTTTTTTTTGGTATTCTATGTGAATTAACAGATTGAAGAAGAGTTAATTTTTGGGTATTCATACGCAAATAAATGGACTCAAACTAACTATCCCTTGTTCCTTTTTTTTTCTATATGCTAGCTTGCATCAATTGGTATTAGAGCTAACTACGTTCTTGTCATCATGTTGCCACGAAGATGTGCTTTGAAAGAGAAGTTTGCAACTCCATATGCAAACTATATTCCTATAACAAACTTTGAGGTTAAGTGGCCTTTCACATCAATTGGTATCAGAGCGAGACTACGTTCTTGCAGTCATGCCTCTGAGAGAGGTTCATGCTGTGAATGAGATTTCTTATGAAAGGATGAAGCAACAAATTAAGATTTTGACTCAACAAGTTATCGTTCTCATGCAAAAACAAGAACGATAACCCCGAAATCCACAACCTATGGATGATGATGATAGTATGAAAGAAGAAGAAGAAATAATTGAGAAAACCAACATTCTTGAGTTTTCAAAAGATAGTTCAAAGGTTTTAAATTTACCACAAATATTTGATGACTATCCTGGTGATGGTGATATGTGTGAGGAGAATTGCTTATTTAAATCAACAACTACTCCAGATCTAATTTTAGATTGAAGTGAGCCGCTAATTTTTGACAAAGAACCATTAATTCTTGAAGAAGCTACAAATATCACCACTTATAGAGATATTGCTTCAATGGATTTTTTTGAAAACTTTCAAGAAAGTAATAAATATGAAGATCCATTCTATGTTGTGGGGTTCAACTAATAATCTACTTCTTGATCGTCAAGAAATTAATTATCGAGTATTTTGTTTTGACCCAATGGACTGATTAGATGAAAGTTGTGACACAAGTCAAAAATTTTAAAGTGCTTATTCCAAATACAAACGTAAAGTTTGAGTTCTACAGCAGAGTTGCTTATCTTTAAAATTCAAGAACGAATTCTCTCCAATCTGATGAGAACGATGCAGAGTGAAAATTACAATCGTCAATATCAGAATTATGCAAAATTTGACAAGTTGATGGAAAACGCAAATCTAAGAATAACTTATAATATATTTCTACTTATTTGCTTTTATTTTTAAGCCACTTGTTTTGACAAATTTTTTGGAATCTTGTTTTGGTAGTTTGGATTAGACTATAATAGTGTAATTTTCTAGTATTATGGTTTGCTAATTAGCTAGTTTCCTTAGGTATTTAATTTCTTATTTGCTATTACTTGTTCGCGACTACTCTTTAGCCTATATATAGAGGCACACTCTCAATATAGTTTATGAATTAGTGAGATTATAGAGGGAGTTATTTTATTTTCCAACTTTGGGTATTCTATGTGAATCAACCGCCGTTGATTTTTTTTTTTTTGATATTCTCTGTGAATCAACAGATTGAATAAAAGTTGGTTTCTGGATATTCGTGCACGAATCAACGGACTCAAACTAGTTATTCCTTATTCGTAATTTTTCTACATGCTTTCGTGCATCAATTAGTTTTCGACACTCGTGCGTGAATCAACGAACCTTAGCCTGTTTATCACAATTTTTATATGCTTTCCTGCATCAATCATTTTGGTAGAATTTTCTGTACAAAATTTCTAAAAGTGTAACATTTTCCTAATATTTATTAATTTGTTCAGATCACACAGCTGCATGCATTTACTAAAATCATGCGTTCGAAATAAAATTCATCTAATTATCATCGTCAAAAGAAAAATTCCCCAATCCTTATAGATGGTTAACTAATTATTCCTCTAATGTTAATATCAAACAGATAAACCTCCGCAAATGCCCTAAAGCCACCCCCTATAAGAATGAATCTCAAGAAATATATCACCCATGGTTGCATGGAAGTATTGCGGATTTTAACACTAGGTTACTATATAATACCTGAATTGCTGTACATAACAAGAGGAAAAAAAGAGATCAAAATGATATAGACAAGCTCATATGAAAACATATAATATATGACATGCATATAGTATTTTTGTCCTATTTTTTATATCAGAAACAGTTTCCAAGCTTATAACCTACAATCTTCAAGTTATAATATAATTAGAGTTTTATTAAAATGATGTGGTGGTGACATTTTCGTATAGAAAATTCCAAAAAAAATTATATAAAAAATTTCATTAAAATGATGTGGCGGTGACATTTTTGTAAATATGAGCTACCACAATAAATGTTTTGTTTATAAATAAATGACTCTCATTCAACTATATTATTTTGGTAATAAATTTTGTATTAAATTTTTGTTTGTATAACATTACCCTATATGAATATGGACTTCGGACACTTCCATTATATGGGGTCTATTGATCATGGCTCTTCAACAAATCCTTCTCAACTGCCTCATTCTATTGCACATTATAGTTTTCTCTTTGATTTGCCTCATTCTATTGCACATTATGGTTTTCTCTTGGATTTTTTCAAAGTTGTATCGTTTTAATGACTTCTCTGCGGAGCATGTGAGACTTAGGCGGTTGCCCTTGAGTAGAGACAAGATACTTTGACAGATTACAGCAGTGACGCACTTGACTCCTAAGCTATGCATTGAAATTTCACACGATCTGAAAAGGAGAAATATTATATATGTAAACACCTAGATTTACTAAGTATAATATGTTTTAAAGTCGTGATATTTTATATAGGCAAACACTTGCATTTACTGTTTCAATGCATTTGAAACACTGAAGGCCAAGACCCAAAAGTGTAAATATTGTAGCATGTCCCGGCTCGCGACAAAGCACTTGTGCCTAGATTCAGGATATCAATTACCATCCATCTCCGTTCATTTATTGTACCATGTCTCTCGGCTTGTGATCGAACACATCCTAATTTCATGATCGAACAATCAAGAGAACTAATTCGGTGTTCTTGAAGCACCGCTATTCTTGTTTCTCCTCTCACGTGAGAGTGGAGTCCCCTGCTATGTGATGTTTCATATAATTTTTCAATAATCAGCACCAATGGAAAGACTTTCCAGCTGACAACATTGTACCTTGTCCTGGCTCGAGACAGAGCACATGCCTAGTTCCAGGATTCATTCAACAGCATCGATCAATGGAGAGACCTTCACCACCGAGTGGTTGGTTTTTAGGAAAGCTAATTTTCTTGCTCAACACTTGAATTTGAGTATCCACAGTCATTCAGTAGGATCTACTCTCAACGCACACGGGATCTAAGCAATAATCTATTTATCTATCTATATAGTAATTTTTAGTATTAAAAAAAAAAAAAGAAAAGACTACCCAATTCTGAACACTAGAAAGCAAGTATTGGCTATATTTGTTTTACCAGAGAATGGAAAAAAATTAATAATTTTTAAAATTTTTTGTAATTTAGGATTGTCTATTCAGTTTGGAATTCCAAAAACCTAAGAAACTACTTTCTAAAATTTTAAAAATAATGAAACACAAATTTTCAGACTTTGATCTGGATTGAATTTTCCAAATTGATATTATGATTGAAAACGAATTATATATCGATAATTTATTTTTTATACAACTTGTAAATTTAGTATTTGTTCTTTTTATTTTGTGCATAGCACAAGTTTAATGTTAGTCTGTTATTATGTGCATGCAATCTTTACTTGAATTGTTTGACTTTTGAATTATTGAAACGACCAGAGAGGAGAAATAAATTTTATGTGCAAGTTTATAATATTGATCCAATAGTTGAAAAGAACATTTTCGTTGCAGATTTTATATAGAGTTTAATTTTGATGCAGTGATAGTGTAAATTTTTTTAAACAAATGGTACTATAATATGACATGTGTCCATAAGTTTTACTTCTTTATATTTTACTTTAATTTTAAAAGATAAGTATAGCACTTTAATACTCTAATTGTGTAAAAATATTTTACACTACAAGTGCATCAAAATTAAACTCTCAAAAAACACAAGGCTTGAATGATAACAATGGAAAGAAACCTTCCCCATATACCCCACAGCCATTATCACTAGGATTGAATAAGAAGAAATACATGACGTGCATGAGTGCATGAATGATGAAACTAAAGAAGTTTTGTAATTATTAGATAGGGAGAGGGGCCTGCAAAAGCAGACCGAATAAAAAAGCTTTCCAGTAACAACTGGGGTTTGCTACACCGTCAGTGTAGCTAAATATTTTTAATAAGCAGCTTAAATGTTTTCCTGATTTTATTAAATCATTTACAAAAAATTGTTTAACTTGTATTTGATATTAACTTACAATTTTGATACTTGTTGAAATTAAATGGTTTAATTAAAAATCTTTTATTGACTTGAATTTGTATTGGCCAATAAGATTTTTGGAAACATTGACCACTTAATTTACATCAAAGTTATACTTTTTGGTTTTTAGAAAAATGTTCAATCGGAATGAAAATTCCTTAGGGTAAGCTATTAGACAAAGTTTCTACTTTTCATTCTCATCTGGCGTGACTTTGTTAACTTTTACATAAAACTTTGGTCGTAAAAGATGAACTCAATTCAATCGATTTTTGGCCGAATGAACAAATAGAACTGTTTCGCAAATCACACTGCCTCATTATAGACCATCATTCCATGGCATCCCCTTTCGTTTCTGATGTAGGTAAGCGTGTAGAAAAATACAAGTAGGAGATAATTAGGGGATAAGTAGCTAGTTTGAGCATACACGAACACCCGGGAACTAAATCTTATCTAGACCTACTGACTCAATCTAAATATCAAGAATAAATGCATTGGATGATTTACAAGAAATATGCAGAGGCTAGAGAATTAGCAAAATCTCCAATAACGTTATTCCAAAACTAATTTGGGGCAAAACTCTTACATCTAAATTTGTAGAAAAATGCTTGAAACCATAACAAGACTCTAATTACACAGAAATTAAGAAAATACAAAAAGTACCAAAAATAAAAATTTTGAGTTGAGTCCAAATTTTGGATACTGGAAATATAAAGAAATATTCTAAAAAAAACCCTAGATGAGAACGAAAACTTTTATGCTAAGTTATAACAAAATTTCTCAAAAATAAAACAACGCAATTTTTTGGGCCTTAATAATTGAAATTGGTTAAAAAAAAGAAATGCAATCATGTTTCTAATCAGATTACCAAATTTACGAAATTTTAAACTCAAGACTTTTCATTGCCATGCTACATCAATATATACACAGACTTTAGACAAAATGGAAGCCCATATATACTAAAACGGTACTGTACCATTGAAGAATATTAAAAGCTTCCGATATGATATGAATGCAATTGTTTTCTTCTTTCATTTTTTTATTATCACTATTCATTTGTGGATATTATATATTGACAAGTTATAATGTTATAAGAGCACTCCATTACAAGCATATTGTCACAAGACCAATGTTAGCCTATGTCTTTCAATGCTACCACAAGAGACGCAGAAAATTTTTGAAAGAAAATTTACTTGCAAGAATTGTTATAGGATCAATGTCACGGGAAAAACATGTAGAAATATATATATATATATATATATTGTGCTAAGTAACATTAATAAATCTCAATATAGAGGTAAACCAAAGCATGCATATTTCTAGTTCCATAATTATTGGATATACAATATCACTTACGAGACTAATGCTTTTTTTTGGTGATAATGCCAAGAGCAACTTTATTTACTTGAGAAATGGACGACAAAACTAAATTTTTATGTGAATTTGGAACAAACGAGAAATACAACGCAATTAAAAATAATCACAATTGGCAATATCGAATGACTTCACTACAAACATGAGCTAAATTTTGATAAATAGAATGTGTTTTCTAAATGTTTGTGGCGAACTTTTTTCAACCTTATTTTTTGCTTTTAGTTATTATGAAAATTTGATTGACTTCATGGTTTATCTCTATGCGTTTTGTTTCTTTTCAATGTGACTAAATTGTATTTCAAATGTTTTGCACTTTTTTGTAATTTCAATTCTAATGGTTCCATCTCACACGTGATCGCAACTAGTTTTACATACGTTGGAAACAATTTAGACAACAAAAAAGTGTTAGTGTTATATCGTACTAGTATTTGAAAAATTATATTCAGAACAAGATTGCCCGTACTAAAAATATAAGAAGGAAACAAATTTTAGTCTGGCGCATTGCACATAGAAAGTTATGTGAGAGCCTAAAACCGGGAACAAAATCAACTAATGTCATTGCATACTAGAATGCAATGACTCAAATCTCTTCTTTTTTCAACTTTAATCTATGAACTATAAACACTTTTAAGAAGATATTGTATCCAACACTAATACTCGTTGGACACTTCTTAATTTGTATGCAAATTTATTATATTATTTTTAGGATTAATTACATGGACAGCCAATCGACTATGACTCAATATAATTTTACTCCCTTAAACTAAAGACACATACAAATTGACCCTTAATCTATAACAATGTAAATGTTTATGAACGTCGTTAATAGATAAGGCAAAATTACTTTCTCAACATCAACTAAGTCAAATTACATTACCCCAGCCCCACTCTTTCCCCTAGACCAGCGTAGACCTCTCATTCTCTGTGTGTGTATGTATGGCTCTTTTATATATGGCTGCATGCATATGTATAGATATTTTTTACGGAAATTTTGACCTCAAGATAATTCATTTACCCGTCAATTTTTTTCACGAAAAAAAAAAATCATTTATCTGTGTAACGGCTGTTTGGTCTATTTTTCAGTCATGTGCAAATCATATGACTGTTTTTCATTGTTTTCTCAAACGATAACCTAATGAAATGGGTGAAGTAATACGATTTCATAGGTTAGGAGGTCATAATGTCTACTTTTTTAGTTGAAACAAGTAAAGTAATACTAAGTTATAGTTGATGAGGCGTTCGTATAATTAACCCTTATTTTTAAATTGTTTTTAGAATGGGACATGCTTTTTATACTTGATCAGAACATGTACATACCTATCATCTCAAACACACATAAAACATGTTGTAAATTTAAAGAAAATAATTTGAGATCCAATAATAAAATAAAAACAATATGAATTTACACTTTTAATCCCTCCTCCTTTAGACTTTTAATTAGGAATTCTAAAACCTAAAACTTTTAATTTCACTACTAAAAACGGGGGTTTCGTGATCAGAGTATTTGTGACGACCGTTTTCCCGTCGCAAATAGTGAAAATAGTAGTCACAAATACCGTCACAAAAACTCACTTTTGCGATGGTGTTTTTACGATAGCCAAGCTCTCATCACAAATGAGAATCTTTTGCAAGGGCATTTTGCGACTGGAAGTTTCCCATCGCGAATGGGATAGCATTTGCGATGGCCTTTTTGTGACAACTAACTCCCGTTGCAAATGCCACACGAAATGATGTCATTTCATTTGGCGGGCTCATAATTTCCCTTCCCCTTCTTTTCTTTCTCTCTCGATCAAAAGCCCTAGAGTCGTCACTGTCGTGGTTCTCTCTCTATCTCACGTGAACGGTGGTCACCCTCCACCAAGCCTCCACCAAGCCACTGTCATTGCTGCCTTCAGCCTCCATCAGCGCTACCACGGTCTCCTTTATTCTCCCCCAGAGCCACCGCCTCCTCTTTCATTCTCCCCCAAAGCCGCTGCCACCTCCTCCTTCGTCCTCCACCAACCCCACATGTCTGTATCTCTCATTTCTTCTACCTCCAATCAAGAACCCTAACACTAAATACTATGTATGTGCGTATGTATATGTTTTAGCTTTCTCCATCTTAGAACAATGGCCACCAATGTGCCGCATATGACAACTTTCTCCATCTTATTGACCTTCTCACGTGAAGTTGTGAACCTTAATTTTGATAGTCAATGTCGTGGTATATAGGAATTACCTTAAAGAAATTAAATGATGTTTTTCTTTTCGCATTTTTCAAATTTTGTTCTAACCCTATTTAATTTCTCTAATACAGTTTTGGCGATGAATTCATGCTCATATACTTCTATGTCATGTTGTTTGTGAAAAGTCACTAAAGAATTTTTTTCTTCTTATATATTTGTCATTGATTTGGATTGTTCTTCCTATGGGAGTTCATGAATTGAAAACAATGAGTGAAAAGCGCACAGAAAGTATAAAAAAAAAAAAATTGAAAACGAAGGAGTGAGTGTAGTGTAAAACTTCAAATGTCCATACCTTTGCCCTTGTTTGTCTATTTTGGGTGAATTGAAAACACTGTGTTGCAAACGGCCAAAGGTGGTTTGTGACCTTTGTTTTTTTTCAAAAAAAATGGCTTTTTAAGTGAGAAATTTGAATTTTAATAAGAAAATAAATGCTTTTAATTTGCTTAATATGTTTATGATAGTTTGTTGCATGCATATATATATATATATATATATTTTTTAACTCATGTATGCATAAGTTAGTTGAAGTATTAGCATACAATCTTAGACTTGTTCAAGAATCCTCATCGGAGTTAGTGGATTCGGCTATGATGAGACACTTCTTGAATTATCCAGTTTCGAACAATTTGGGAATGCATAAACCTATATGGCAATTAGTGGTCACGGCTTAAAATTGTTCATCTTTGAGGGATATTTCATGCGGTAGATCCTGTTGTTCTCCGTGTGCATACTAGATGTCTGTGTATAACAACACACTTCGTATGTGTCGTGTACATGGAGAACTACGGAGAGATGCCGCTAGATTTTACTTAGAGATGAATGAAGTGGTTTGAGTTGTTTTATGCTATATAAGTTGTGCATTCCTGAATAGGATAGAACCACCTACCTTGTAGAGAGGAGTTTGATAAATAAGTTTCACAATGATTGGGCATATAACTTATTTTTTCAATTGTTGTGGTGGATAAGTAACTTTGTCAATATTGGCATGTACAGAACTATGGACTGGAGTTGGATTGATTCTGGTGAGAAGTTATCTAGGAAATATCTAGATGGGATTCAACAATTCCTTGCATTTACATACAAAGATAAGGTTGAATGTTCTGTGATATGGTGTCCCTGTAAGACTTGTTGCAATCGTTACCATAATTCATAAGAAGTTGTGTATAACCATCTTCTTAACAAGGAGATGCAGAGAAACTATAAAAATTAGACACGTCACGGGGAAGCCCATCGTCCTTTGCAACCTCAACAAGCAACTAAAATGTTGGTGGATTCAGACATTGGGATTGAGTCTGCAAATGATATAATTGGAATGATACATGAGACTATTCTACATGTAGCTACAACTGTTGATACTGAGGAGGGTTGGATAGGGGCAAATGTAGAATGATGGGCTCAAAATTTTAAAGTTTTTTTCGTTTTCAAAAAAAGTTCAATTTTAAAGCCTTAAGTTTCGGGATTCTAAGCCTCAAAATTTCCAAACGGCCTCGGAATGGCCCCAAACTTGGTACGTAGCACGATCTAGGCACCGGTGACGTGTGGAGATTGATGAAACAGTCACGAAACTCCCAGTTTGGGAGTTAGAGCACAAAGTTCATTTTTAATCGTTAATTTATTTTGAATTGCTTATTAAAATTAACATTGTATATATTGTTGTAGGATTGTGTAAAAGTAAGTTTACTTGGTTATGGGTTTCCAAAACTCAAGTTTGCAGAGGGACATCTTGTTAGTATGGATCCATTGTCAGAAGTTAATAGAAAACCCGTGGGTCCAAATTTCTACAAACTTTTTGTTCAAAATACGAGAAATCCTAATACTCTTTTAGAAAGATGATATAAACTGTGGCCGACATGTTGCATGGAAATTTATTTATTTAAATTACAGCATTGTTTCATTTGTTTTTGTCATTAATCACATTCATATATATATATATATATATATTAACTGTTTAATTAATTGTATTGCTATTGTTTTATTTTTATTTAGATTATTCTAAAGGAGTAGGGCTTTGCTTTTCATGGTCGAGATTGAAAGAGTACCCAGTCAATGAATGTTTTTGAGAATTTTTAATGTATTGATATTGGACAATTGGTTTTGTATTTTAGATAAAAAAAAAAAACTAGTTCGTATTGTTCAATGCATTGACATTGATTTATTTTTTGTTTTTGGAGGATGCGGATTTTTGGTTGTTGGACAATAGGTGTTTTTAGTTCATATGAATGATGCGGATTAATCTTATATATATGTATATATATATTTGAACTTCATTATATACATTATCTTTTGATGAATGAAATTTATTTATTGATGTATGTAATTAAATATACAGGAATTACGAGAAAGTGAATTTTAAAAATAAATATTAAAAAAATAACCAAGGTATTTGTGAAGGCTTCTTATTATTTGTGACAACAAAAGTTGCCATAAAAGAGTTAACCAAGCCGCGACTTTTTGCAATGGCTACACAACTGTCACAAAAGGTCTTTTTGTAACAGCTTTTCCCATCACAAATGCTTACTCGGCCGTCACAAAAACTAGCTTCTGCGACAGCAATTTGTGATAGCTGCTCTCGTCGCTAACACCTCGCTTTGGTGTTGGGGCTTTTACGATGACGATTTTGTCGTCACAAAAAATTTAGCTATCACATAAAGCCGTCGCAAAAGCCTTTAGTGACCCCCTTTTTTGTGTCGCACAATTTTTTGTCACATGGCCATCGCAAAAGACCTGTTGTGATGGCTAAAGAACCTTTTGCCATGGCAAGTTGCCATCACGAAAACCCTCGTTTTTTGTAGTGTTTGTTTGTGAATAAAGTGTTCTGAAAAAAATATTAGGACTTTTTCTCAATTTTTGTTTGAACATGTAGAATGTGAAACATATTTTTTTTCACTATTTTGATATAAGAAAATATAATACCTTTGTGATCTAAAAAATACAAAATAGTGATTATTTTCAAACATACATATGTATTTATTTGTTGTTGTGTTCTTTCCATATTGTCTTTTTATTTGTTTTAAAAAAATTATTGTGTCGGCATGTCCATAACTTGTCCACATTCATTTTTCTTAGACTGCAGCACAATGACATTGGAGATATTACTCTGTAATAATACACGACAATAACTTTTCATGCTAAAATGATTACTATTGCTCAAGAAATTTTTGTGGTCATGAAGCATTCTACAAATTAAACAAGTAATGATTTATGTCAAGTGGTCGCCTCTAGGAAACAAGCTGCATCATATGCTTGCTTGCCTGAGAAAATTATCTGTTCCATATCAAAGCAAAAGAAAAAGTAGAATCTCTCATATGGTGTGTGCATGTTATGGAATCTAAGAAGAAAATAGCATTAGCAAGTGAGATAATTTACATATCACAGTTGCAGCAGAATTTAGTTTGTGAAGGTAAGTAAATTAGGGATGCTCATGAATTGGTTTGGTTCGAGTTGGTGTCCAACCAAGAGCATTATTGAAGTTCTCCAAATATTAAAACCCAGAACCAAACTGTGACATTAAAAAGCTAAACCAAACCAAAGTAAACTGATTTAAGATAATTGCTGGCCCAATACAATTACAAGTGACCCAAGAATGGGTCAGACCTAGGTGTCGATTGGACCAGACTTTATTTCTTATAGTTTCAGAATTTATTTTATTTAGAGCAAATCCTAGGCAACAAGAGAAATTTTTTGTTTTTATTTTTATTTTTATTTTTCAATAAGAGCAATGCAATGTTACAAATAGAGCGCTTATTTAATTAAAAAGTTAAAGAGTAGGGTTGTAAACCAGCCGAGCTGAGCCGAGTAGTAAGTTGTTTAAACTTGAGTTAAAAATTTAACAAGCTTGAGAATGTGTTCAAACTTGATTTGGTTAACTTTCGAGCCGATCTTAAACGAGCTTTAATCGTGTCAAGTTAAAAAAATTAACGAGTTTTAAGATATATTTAAGTTTGACTTGTTTACATAACAAGTCGATCTCAAACAAGTTTAACAAGTCGAACACGAGTTGAACTCTTTTCTAGCCGTATACAACATCATAGGCTTTGGGCATGTACATTATTCCTTAGGAAAATGTACATATCTGGCATTTTTAGTCTTCCTTCGACCGATCAAATAACAGATCAAAAGTTCACAAGTATCATTTTTGGGAAGGGCCCACATGCCCTTTACTTCAGCTTCCTTCCAATCTCAGGTGCTGTCAAAACATCCTTTCAATTCTGGGGCAAAGAAACATTAGACCACAAAAAAATAGAGAAGCATGACATAAGGATGAAAGAGATTGATTATATAGTGCATGATCCAAATCCCTTTCAGACTGCAGTGGGGAGTTTAGAGTTATTAATAATATGATTAGTAGAGATATGAAGTCTTACTTATTTACCCAACCAAAAGAAAAAAAAAATATAGATAGGAATAAGAGCATGAGATTAGTGCTATAAAATAAACCAAGTTACTCAAATTTAATTTGTATTCGATTCGTTAAAAACTCATTTAAGATCAACTCGTTATGTTTATAAGTCAAGCTTAAACACATTTTGAAACTTATTAATTTTTTGAGCTTGTCTTGAACTCGCTGATAAGCTTACATGTACTAAAAAAAAAAATCAAACTACTTAAGTTACATTCAATCAAAACTCGTCTAAGATCTACTCAAAAGTTAAACAATTAATGCTTGAACATATTTTGAAACTCATTAAATTTTCAAATCAAATTTAAAAACTTATTGCTCAACTTGACTCGACTCACTTACAGCTCTACGCAAGGTTCAAGAAAAGTACGATTAGTATCATTAACTAAGAAAGACAAAACTTCAAGAGGTGCTTTGAATTGTAGTACTCTTGAAGAGCACAATTCATAGCAGTAGTAAGCAACCCCCAACAACAATTTTTTGGAGCATGCAAGAGAAGGATACAACAAATTATGATGTAAGGCATCATTTACGTATTTCTTGCCATTATTTGATTGTGTTGTCTCAGTTTTAGCGCTAAATTTGGTTGAGAAGCAAACAAACTCTTACTGATCAGAGCATACCAGAATTTATTGGCTAGCTGACTTCAATGTTATGATGGTTAACAACATGGAACATGCCTTGTTTTAATATTTTATAAACGAAGTGTTACATGAGTAATCTCAACCTCTTTTTAAAATGACAAATACTAACGTGTCCCCTTGAAACACATTTTAAGCATATTTTGGTAGATTGTACAAAGTGCTTGAAATTATGTTTTCAGTATTCAATACTCTGTACAACCAGACAAATCATGTTTGAAATGTGCTCGAAGAGTACTTGTTAGCAAGACCTTTTAAAAATCTTTTATGGTTATGCTGCACAAGATTTAAAACAAGGCAAAGCCAAAAAAAAAAAAAAAATTAGATACCAATCAACTGAACCAAAGCATGAGTTCACCTAGTAATGCGTTTTCTACTTCTACTCTGTTTTATTCTACTTTTTGAATGGTAGGATCCGGCTGAACTTTGAAAATTTATCCCCCAAGCTGATGAAGATCAATGTGTTCTATATTCAAATATATATATATATATATATATCTATATAAAAGCACAAAGGGACAAACCTTCATATGAAAAGAAACCCACAAATTATCTCCACAATTCAAACGTAAAATGGAAAATAAAATAAAATAAAAAGAGTTCGAGAATGCTGTTATAAATATTAACAAAAACAAATTGACCATACTAAACCTTTGAGGAAATTAACCTCAAACTATGAGGTTGCCAAAAATGTCAGTCTAAGAAATCAAAGAACAAATAGCTCTTTTGATTTGGCGTAGGGAGGGTGGAAGTCCTATAGGACAATAGACAAGCCAGACGGAACACATAGGCCTGTTTGATAGGACTTTTTTGTTTAACTTTTTTTTAGCTTATAAGCAAAAAAAGTTAGGTTTTTTTTTTTTTTACTTTTTTTCTTTTTTGCCTATCTTTAGCTCATAAAAACAAAAAAAAAAATTATAGTCTTTTTGCTTATAAGCCAAAAAAGCAAAACCAAAAAAACTATAAAAAAAATAAAAGAAAAATTGTACCAAACAGGCCCTTAAATGTAGTCAAGTCAAACCTCAAACTGAAAAACAATCACTTTACACAAACCATGCAAAGCCAAATTCATTGAAACCATATTGCAATATACATGATATGTAAGAATTATGAAATTTTTGAACTACGTGTATTTTTCTTCACTTAGACGAGTGCTTGATTATTACCAATTAATTAATCTAATTAACTATTCAGTTTATGGATATAATTAAGTCATTCACAATCGCATATCATGCATAAAGAATAATAAAATAATCACACACAAGACAAGATACACAATACTTTAGCATTAAAACTTAAATCGAAAAAAAATCACGAGACCTAATCTAGCCAAGCATTCACTATCAATAACTGAATACAAGATAATCAACTTACAACCTAAACCTAGATATCTCAATCCTCAAGTAAAGAATTCTTGCACTTTCGGACGTGCTCTCTTTGTATTGACCGAACTCCACAATCACATACCCATCCACTCACGATACGGTTCTTCAGTAATATTGAACACCACAACACCATCAAAATTCACCAAACGCTAGACATTCTAGTCCGTCTCCAAGCACTATAAATGAACGCTTCACAAGAACAACTTACAATTTTATCAACTCAAAATCCATGTATCTAAGTTGAACTAATTTTGCTCGCACACGCCACGATTCACCATTCTCTCATGCCTGGACCATGACAAATTTCACCCCACAAATTCTCATTTGATGCACATCCAAGACTATGTTGATGAAGATTTAAAGTTCTTTGTCTTGCTAAGGAATAGAGAGAGGCTTCTATGGCTTCAAAGATGTTTTCTTCACATGAACAATAATCTCTCTCAATGATGTGTCTTTGATAATATATTCTTTAGGGTTTTAGAGAAGAGAGGTGTAAAACCTAACTTTGGTTTTCTTCTAACCTCTTATTTATAGGAGAAGACGTTGAGTAAACCTAGACTTCCAAATTAGTCCAAAGCCCCTTTAAGAAATTGTGTATGGGCTTTTGTGGAAGTTGTACAGCAATCCCAACTAAATAAGGAAGATTTTCAAAACAGTCTTCCTGTGGTGGCTGCGGTGCCAAGGTAGTGCCAAGGGAGTGCAAAGCTACTGTCCTTTAAGAATCCTTCTGGTCAGTTGTGACCGTGGCGCCAAGGCAGCACCAAGGAGGTGTCAAGGCGGCACCCTCTGTTTGCTTCTTTAAACCTTGAGGTACCTCTAAGAGAGCACCAAGGCAATTTTAACACTCTGGATTGATCTTGATTTGATGAAATTCCTTCGTGACATTCAAATATTCTGTAGCATTTATTTGAATCTCTAACCCTATTCAATTACGTATCACTCAAACCCTTAAAACCCATTTACATGAAATATCAATTGAAGTAATACTACAGAGTATTGATCATAGAATTTCTAATCAATAAAAGTCCTAACAATCTCTCTATTTAGCAATTCTGTGGCAAAACACAATCTAACCTATCTAATACGTAGAAAGAAAAGAACTGAACATAACTTAACGTAACACTGTTGATTTGAAGATGTTATAAGTCACTTTAGTACCTAAAACACTACACAACACTAAAAACAAAAATATCTATGAAATGCATGTATGGTGTAGAGCAATAAGAATCACATATCAAGTGGTATAAAGTCATATAAATCAAATAAAGCTCAAACTATCAAGTAATTACACATGAAATAAAGTGAAATTCTAGGTTTTTTATTATAAAGTGATGATGTTCATGAAAACAACCAAGTGCGTGTATATAATGAACTCATTATTAATATGACTATTCAAATTCTCGTGAATTTCGCACTATTAGAACTTAAACCAAGTTATGTCCTATATACCCTCGTTGATATAACAATGAATACTCTCCCTCAACATATACACGTGATAAGCCAACCTTATCTCTCCAAATGGAATATATCCTGTAAAACTATGGCAGCTTTTACACACATGAGTCGGTAGCCTTCTCCTTTTGTCATTTTTTTATTCAATTTGGACAATGGTAGCTGCACTCAAACTCACTGGTATCCCTTTCTATCATGCAAAAATCATCTTTTCTTTTCTTTTCATAGCATGAAAGGAAAGCAAAACAGCTGAGTCTCTTGGGGTATGTAGAAATCAACAATAACATTAGAACGTATAACTATAAGTCAATCTAGTATGTGATTTTCTAAAGAACATGAGAATAGTTCAAACTAACAATAACCACATACATAATTTCAACAAGGTCAATAGCATTAAGTGTGTGCAAAAGACACTAGGTTTATTAACATGAACATCATTACTCAAATAGAGAGGAAATGACTAAACCTTAGTGAAGCACATGAGTTCAACACAATATACTAAACATCATTCTAATCATATGAAAATAAGCAGAGATGCCATGAACTCATCAAGATGTACAATCACAAAAACATCTTTTTATATTTTTCAAAATTTCAATTTTTTGTATTTTTTGAAAGCTAAACAAAATAAAAAAAAAAACTAAAATACAAATAAGATCATAGGACTAGGACCAATAGATAAACATGATGCACAAAAATCCTAGACTACATCATAAACAATCGTCTTTAGCAATTGAAGTCTCAATAGACAACTTATCATGTGATAAATCCATATATCCAGACAATTGGGACCTCACTCATGTAAAATAAATTTTCATCAAAAATAATTTTTGAATATCATGCTTTGATACCAATTGAAATTTCTAAAGTACTTGGATTTACTCCACTCAGAGGAGTGTTTGATTGTCCTTGTTAAAATAGTCTAATCAATCACACTCTATTTAAAATCGCATGCATGAAAAGTAAAGCAATAATACGATAAACATACGATTTTTGTCGTGAAAACCCAAACCTGGAAAACACTATGGACCTAATCTAGTCAAGCAATCACTATCAAGAACTGAATACAAGAGAATCAACTTACAACCCAACCGTGGATATCCCAATCTTCAACTAACGAATCCTCGTACTTTCGGGTGTGTTCTCCTTGTATGGAACGAACTCCATGATCACGTACTGATCTACTCACGATACGGTTGTTCAGTAATTGCTTTAAGTGTTGAACACCACTACATCGTCGGAATCCACCAAACGCTAGACATTCCAGTCCGTCTCCAAGTACAATAAACAATGAATGGTTCACAAACACAACTTTCAATTGTACTAACCCAAAATCTACGAATTTCAGTTAAACTGATCTTGCTCACACACGCCGTGATTCACCATTCTCTTATGCTTGGACCCTAACAAATTTCATACCACGAATTCCAATCTTGATGCACCACAAAGATTGTGTTGATGAAGATTTAAAGTTATTCATCTTGCTAAGGAATAGAGAGAGGCTTCTATGGCTTTCAAGATGTCTTCTTCACATGAACAAAAAATTTTCTTAATGATGTCTCTCTGATAGTATATTATTCTTTAGGGTTGCAGAAAGGAGGTGTAAAACCTAACTTTGGCTTTATTCTAACCTCATATCTATAGTAGAAGAGGTTGAGTAAACCTAGACTTCCAAATTAGTCCAAAGCCCCTTTAAGAAATTGTTCGTAGGCTTTTATGGAAGTTGTAGAGTAATCCCAACCGAATGAAGAAGATTTTCAAAACAGTATTCCGGTGGTGGCAGCGGCTCCAAGTTAGAGCCAAGGGAGCGTCAAGCTATTGTCCTTTAAGAATCCTTCTGGTCGGCTATGGCCGTGGTGCCAAGGTAGTGCCAAGCTACTGTCCCAACTTCTTGGGAGCGCCAAGAGGCTGTCAAGGCAGCGCCAACCGTCTGTTTGCTTCTTTAAACCTCGAGGTAGCTCCAAAGGAGTGCCAATATAGCTTCAACACTCTAGATTGATCTTGACTTGATGAAGTTTCTTCTAGACATTCAAACATTTCTTAGCATTTGTTTGAATCTCTAACCCTATTCAACTACATATCACTCAAACTCTTAAAACCCATTTACATGAAAAATCAATTGAAGTGATATTATAAATTTTTTTATCATAGAATTTGCCAATCAATAAAAGTCCTAACAAATTACATAAAGACTAGAATTACTTATGATTATAGAGAATGCGATAGCCAAGTAAAGACTACAATTACCTATGTTTGATGGTAAACCATTAATCCATGGTAAACTGCAGACTAATTCTAAAAAGCTCAGCCATTTAATACTGTCTTAGGCCTAAGACCTGCTGTGATGGTATATAAGAGAAGGAAGTAGGTGAGCTACTCTTTGTGCTTGTATGAGAAGAATCATTTGCTTGTGGATATAACATTAAATCGTCTGCATATTGTTTTCTACTATCCTCAAAGCGTCAGCAAATTGCCGCCCATAACTATGGTTGAATCAAACCGATCCAAGTAGTTAAATCAAAACACCAGACCATTCGGTTGTCAATTGAACTGGCCAGTCTGGTCCGGTTCTAATAACTATGGTTTGCGGCAAAGTAATAATCAAATTAATGCATTATATTTCAATGAAGCAATGCATCAAAAGTTTTATGACATTTTACACCCTTGCACTTTATACTAAATCCCACTTCATAACCTTCATTTTTAATTATAATAATTAAGTCATTAAATTTTTAATTTGTTGCAATGTTAACTTTTTGATAAATTTTATTTAAAAAATTAAAGAAAAATGTTTATGCAATAAGCACATAGCCTTTTCTAAAGGGAAAATATATAATTTAGCATTTTTCTATTAGTTATAGCAATTAAGTCCTTATACATCTAATTTTTTGCAATGCTAACTTTCTAATAACTTTTATTTAAAGAATTGAAGAAAAATTTACATGTGACAAGCACGTAACCTTTTTTAAAGCATAAAAATATAAAATTCAATTTTTTCTATTAATTATAACAATTAAGTCTTTATACTTCTAATTTATTAAAATACCAACCTTCTGATAACTTTTATTTGAAGAATTGAAGAAAAAACAAGCACATAGCCTTTTTTAAAGGGCAAAAATATAAAATTCAGCTTTTTTCTGTCTAAAGACTCACGCGTAGTGCACTTGAATCAAATTTGAGGTTTTTACAGCTTAATTATATCGTATACATAATAGAGTTGATTACATAAACGACCTTGGAGTAATTTTGGAATGATTTGTGGTAGATTGTTTGGGGAAGGAGTTTGGTTTTACGTCTTTCCCTTGATTGATCGTGTGTTTGTTACATGCGAATTTTTTATCCATTAGCCAAATAAAAATTAGTGGAAGGTTGTCATTACAATAAATTAGAAATGCAAGGGCTTAATTATTACAATTAAAAATAAGGTCTTGAAGTGAGATTAAAGTACAAGGAGGCAAAGTGTAATTAACCCAAAATTGTTTAAATAGGCTTGAACCTTGGAACAACAACACTGCTTCTACCGTTTGATCAAGTTCCGTTCATCACCAACACTGCTTCAAGATCCCAGGAAGGAGGTATCAACCATCATGATGGACATCCAAATGCTCAATGTAGATCAGGTGTCATTTAAAGACACACTGATGTCCAATCTAAGTATCAAAATTGGGAAGGGGAATTTAACTTCATTTTAGAAGGAACCTTGGTGTGAAGGTCAGGTGTTGAGTAGTCCTTTTCCTAGACTATTTTGTACTATCAAATCAAAAAATTCAAAGGTTGTAGAGCTTATGTACACATCAGGGACATGGAATCTATTATTCAGAAGAAGGCTGCTCAGTTAGGAAGAGGAAAATCCTGAAGAGCTGAAGGTTCTCCTAAACAAGGTGATCATAAGGGAAAATAGCATGGATTCATTATCTTGGAAGGCTTGGAAGGAAGGATACTTCACAGTCAATTCATTTAATCAGGTTTGTTAAGAATCAAATGACCAGATAAACTTTGATCTATATTGGATTTGAAAAACATGGGCTCCTCTTAAAGTTCAACTTTTTTGTTGGCTGGTGATGAACAAGAGCATCAAAAGAAGAGCCTTCTTAAGTCATAGGAGAATCATCCCTCATAATGATAGCTTAATCTGTGAAATGTGCAAGGAAGAGCTGGAAGATTGTGATCATTTGCTTCTAAAATGTAAATCTTCCTCGCTTGTTTAGAGCAATATCTTATGGGTTAGTCTTGAGACTTTGGAGCTCCACTCGTCATGGTGGAATGAGCAGAAATTCAGTTTTCTAGGAAAGTTCATATGAGAATCTCTATTTCAAGCTACTCTCTAGAATATATGGCATGAAAGAAATGAGGTCATCTTCAATAGTAAATAGTTATGTTGGGAGGACATTGTAGAAGATACAAAAATGCAAGTTCAAGAATGGGTACAAGCAAAAACAAGGGCTGGAAGTATAAGTTGCTATAATTTTTTCAATTATATTAATGGAGTTAAATCACTTGATCCCTCTCTGATTTGAGGTAAATCTTGATCTCGGTGCTGATCTATTTTCTTGTTTCAGCCTATGGCCTATAATATCTCTTTTTGCTATTAAAAAATTACAAAAAGAGCAATATCTCTATACATTTGATAATGGTTACAAAGAATGCCAATTTTGGAAAGATACAATTAATGACAAACACCCAAAAATATGTTCTTCTGGCTTTCACTCTTAAAGGTCAATAATGCAATTATCATTTTTTTTTTTTTTTTGGTTAACGGTGTTTGTATCAATATGAATTGTTACAGTTGAGGGATCAAAATATTCACTTTTTCAGTTGAGAGAGATAAAGTGATATTAAGTCATGATTGGGGAGTCTTCATGCAATTATCCTAAAATCTTCCATTGGGAGTGGAGAGACGGAGTAATCCTGACTAGATATTGTATAGAGTTGACTGGAGAAGGATTTGAATACACAAAGAAAAAATTAATGTTCAAGGTTAAATAAATTACAATAAATTTGTCTCAATTTGGTCCTTATAGTTTTAATTACAACAAATTTGTCTTTTCATTTTACAATTAATTTCTAATAGGTCTAATTAAAAATAGATGTTAGTCATTTAAACAAAAATTGACAATGTTCCATGCACGGAACCACTTTTCAAGACATACTAGTAAATTTACTTTATATTTCTCCGTCCTCTATTTTATGATTTTATCTCTTCTTCACTTTCCCAAAACCCCGCCACCCCACCACAACTGCCACCCCAATCAGCCCCCACTGCCCAGAACCTTTCCCCTCCTCCCGCCACCTTAGCCACAATCTCACTCAGCCACAGTTGTCTCAACATAGTAAGAAGGATATTAACAAAGCAAAATGCTACTTACAGCCGCAGTTATGGTTAGTTACACCTAATGTGTGACACATTAGTTGGAGTGTGACCCACATCTGCAGCTGTGGGTGGCACTCCTCATTAATAAAACTAAAGTTATTGCAATAGAGACTGTGCAAACGAATGCAAAATTGAGGGGATGTGATGTGATATGATGCTTCCATCAAGGATCATAGTGGCCATGCACTCTCTCAAGAGTGGAGCCAATATATGCTCAGAGGAAACACCTTCATTTTTTTAAAATTACATTTTTGCCTATAAATTTTTAAAAAATTTTAATTTGCCCCCTTTGAAATTTGTAAATGGCCACTCTCAAGTTTTCAAGAATGTCTTTTTAACTAACAATTCTTTAAGTACTTAACAATTTGCCTCTCTAAAATTTTATAAATGCCCCACTAAAATAGTTATTTTGTATTAAAAATCTCATTATATATCACATGTATAAGTTTATATATTATACGTATATATGTTAACGAAATTCAATTTTCTTTTTCTTTTATATGCTTTTATGTTATCCACACTCATTTTTAAAAAAAATTAAATTTTGGTTGAAAATTATTATAATAAAGAAAAAAAATCTATTTTAGAGAAAAAAAACTGGCTAAAATAATTTTTCTTTGTTTGTAGCGATTTTTTTCAACAAATGTTCAATTTTTTGTTTACTTTATGAGTATGTATAATCTTAAAACCCATAAAAATAATTAAAAAAAATTGAATTTCATTTCAAAAAGTAACTGAAAAAAAAAAAAAAAGCGCTGCCAAAAAAAAAAATTTGCTTCCAAACCACAGATTTCCTAGGATGATTGAGTCGCGTGCAGAAGGATACCAACACCTAACAATATAAGTGGGTAGTCATGTCTTGTCCCTTTCAAAAAAATCGCAACTATTGGGTATCAATCAACACGGGCCATTAGTCTGACATTAAATTCATTATGTCCCAACTTTCATTATCCCAACGATTGAGTAAATCAACACGAGCCACTAATTTGATCTTAAGTCATTTTTTTGTCCCCTTCGTAATCTCAACTTTCATAATCCAAAAGATTGAGTGAATCAGTTTGATCTTAAAATTGATTTTCTTGTCCCTTTCGTAATCCCAACTTTCATAAAAGATTGAGTAAATCAACACAAATTATTAGTTTGATCCTAAAGTAATTTTCTTTTGGTCCCTTTCATAATCCCAACTTCCATAATCCAATGATTGTGTGAATAAACGCAAACTATTAGTTTGATCCCAAATTTCATAATCCCAATAACAGTCAATCCACACAAACTATTAATTTTAATCTTAGAGTAATATCTAGTCTTTCATAACCCATCTTCAAGTTAATCAACACGTTACTCAAAAGTTGGCGGTTCTTTTTCATTGGGTTGAGTGGCGGCAGCACATAGGGTTGCATGGGGTCAATTGACCAGAAGCGGTTTAACTGCTATCAAGAAATGTGAAGTTGTTGGTAATGACGTGATCTAATGAAAAGTCGTCGCGTGGCAAGCCTCAAAATTCTCTATTGCACTAGATTCTAATTTTTTTTTTTTTTTGGTATTTTATATGGGACCAGATTTTAAACTTCAAACTATCACTCCTTGTTGGACTTTATGTCCTATCTTTATCTTTTTTGAGAAAACTTTTAATAAGGGGCTTTGAAATCCCTTGCACTGCTACCATTGCTGATTGACCCCTCTTTACCTATGCACCACTACCTTTCTTTTCATTCAAGTCTCTATCATGGTCAAACCAAAAGCCTACTGTGACATCCACCTCCCTCACTTTCTCCCTTATACTCAACCATGGACACCAGAAATTGACGATGAGATGGGGGCAACGGCCAAATTTATGGATTTGTAAGATTTGAATACATAATTTTTTTTTTGTTTGAGGAAGCGAATTATTCACCTCTATTACTGAGTTTCTGGGATCTTAATTTTTCTGATTGAATCTAAATTAATTAACTATTGAAGACAAAAAAAGGAATCTCAAATTAAT